>CAUYPO010090341.1:0-36508 GCA_963574435.1 Cheirogaleus major
CATGATTGGAAAGTTGTGGAAACAACCCAAGTGTCCATCAATACATGAGTGGATTAATAAAATGTGGTATATGTATACTAAGGAGTTCTACTCAGCCATAAAAAACAATGGTGGCCTAGCACCTCTTGTATTATCTTGGATGGAACTGGAGACCATTCTTCTAAGTAAAGTATCGCAAGAATGTAAAAACAAACAACACATGTCCTCACCATCAAATTGGAACTAATTGATCAACGCTTATGTGCACATATGGAAGTAATATTCATTGGGGATTGGGAAGGTGGGAGAGGGAGGAGGGAATGGGTAAATTCACACCTAAAGGGTACAATGTACACCATCTGGAGGATGGGCACACTTATAACTTTGACTCAAATGGTACAAAAGCAATTTACATAACCAAAACGTTTGTATGCCCGTAATATTCTGAAATAATTTTTTTTCTTTTTTTTCTTTCCTCTTATTATGGGGGGTACAAGTATTGTTGGGGATACATATATTGCCCCTGCCACCCCTCCCCCACCCTGCTGTGCCAGAGCTTCCAGCATGTCCAACCCTCAGGTGGTGCACACCTCACCCATTATGTAGATATACACCTTTCCCCTCCTCCCCCCTCCCACCAGTCCACCACCCAATAAAAGTTTTTTTTTGTTTTTTGTTTTTTGACATTTTGGTTACATTGTATATCTTTGCCTCTCCCTAAGGAAGGTTAGAGGTAATCCCTTCCCCCCAACAATGTACGTCACATCCCTAAGATGTAGGTCCCCCCCCACCAATCCTTGGTGAACCTTACATCTATTTGAGTATCATAGTTTAAATAATTTTAAAAAATGGAAGTGATGTAGTTCTAAATTAATGCCAATGGTGCTGAAGAGAAGAGATGGATTTGGGTGATATTAAGGATGTAATTGACAGAACCATGAGATCATGATAATTGAATTGGAAGACTGAAGATGAAGACCTTGTGAAGAAAACTGAAAGCGAAGGGCTTAGAGACATGAGAAAAACCACAGAGACAGTGGTGCCACAGGAGACCAATTCTAGTTCAGGAAGAATGAAAAATGTTGCAGAGAGGTGAAACATCAGGTGACTGAAAGATGTCCATTGAATTTAGCTGCTGGGATAATTGACCCTGGCAAGAACAATTTCAGTGTTCTAGTGGGAAGGGAAGCCAAGTTAGCTATCTTCATTTTCTCACCTCTCATTCACCCCTTTCAAGAAGCTAAGCTATAAAAGCGAGGAAGGGTGAAGCTATGGCAAACGTAAGGTCATTTCCCTTTTTGCTGTTGTTTTTGAGATAGGAAATGTTTGAGCATGTTCATGGATAAAGGAGAGATCTATGAAGGGGGGAAGATAGAAAATGCAGGAGAGAGGTCCCTGAGCTGCTGGGAGAATATGTGGAAGGACTGGAATAGGAACAGAAAGGAAGACACAGAAAAGTGGGTGTGGCTGCAAATCAATTCATAGGTGTGGAAGAGGAAGCTGAGGAAATTCAAGTATCACAGACTCATTTTGTCTAGTCGTTGAGGCTCATTTGCTGACAGAGAGGTGGGATAGAGGACTCCAAAATAGCAATGGCATTTGTGCAGAATATTTTCATAAATTAGAAGTAGGTGAATAGCAACAAGTAAAAGATTGTTTGAGCAGCTCTAAAGACCACCTATAGTTTTCAAAAGGCATCAGTAGTTCCTCTCCCTGCTAGTTCTCTTACTGTGATACAACCTGTACTGGGCTTTTTGGAATAGTGCTAAAAACAGAGGCTTGTTTCACCCCCTGGGTGAGTGAGTGAGTGAACACTCAGAGCATCAGGTGAAGCTGACAATTTTTCAATGAGTTCCTGAAAGAAATCTTGGGAACTTAGTCCACAAGGATGAGTCTTCTAACTTTACGTTCTTGTCATTGAATTGTCCTATCAGATTCCTGTAGAGCCTACTCCTGGGGTGCTATTCACTAGCTGCACAGCACCAAAGCCTTGTAACCCACTTGGATCTTCCACCCCATACTGTGAAGCTGTATTTTCTTTAATGCCTCTTGATGTAAAGCTTCAGTCTTTGGTTTGGCCCTGTTCTCATTGACTATACACATCTTTCCCTGGTAAAAATCCATGAGTTTGCTCCTCATCTGATTGATATTAGCGAGCAACTCCACCAGAGGACAGAAATCCAATAGGCTATTTCCAATAACTGACTCAGCATGCTGTATTTCGGATGTGATGAGATTGGCTGCTAGAACTACAAGCTGTTGAACCACAACTGGTTTAGCAGGTACTAAAGGATAGGGTGGTACCAATGACTGTATTTTGTTTGGCAGCCTTGGGAGGTACATACCATGGGATCTATGACTATTAATTACTCTTATGAATCGTGGCTGGTTAATTCCTTAAGATATAGGTCCCAACGGGTTGGCATGTATGTATGTATGTATGTATGTGTGTGTGTGTACTAAGACACACAACCAAAAATTCAGCTTTTAGAAAACCTATCAGTTCATGTGTAATGATTGTTCTTAGAGGGAAGGGAGGCATACCTGGGCTGTGTTGAGAAGGGCGGGGTCCTACTCACTCTGGTCACCGTCAGCCTCACGGAGGCCACTGCTGTTGATTGCTGTGAATGGAGTGTGTTGATTTCGATGGCTGAGAGTTTGACTCACTCTAGATCCTTATGCCTTCAGCCACAATTATGGAATTCCAAAAGCTCTGAAAACAACAGTGGCTTTATGAAAGTATGGAAACGTTTATTTGGTGTCAAAACCTAACTTTGCTTGATGTGAGATTATGTGTAGTTTCAATTTCCTCGCTTGGTGTGAATGATTTCTTGCAGAAATATTAATGCAATGTGGTTTCATAATACTCTGCTCTTACACCTGACCAGGAAGTTACATAAGCATATGCACCGTGTAAAGTCTAAACTCTGAGAAAGCCTGAATAGTGAAACGCATCCATCCCTGAGCATTTCAGATAAGGAATTTGGCATCTGCATTTGTATCCATCTTGTCAAAATTTGAATGCTGTTTGCCTCAATATTGAGTGACATTTTGATGATCTTTTCACCTTCATTTTTCTGTGACCCAGTGGTTCTCAAACTTTACTGCATGTTGGAATCACCTGAGGATCTTTAAAAAACCCTAATGTCTGGCTCCCACCCCCAGGCATGCTGATTTAATTAAGATGCCGTGTGACCTGGACTCAGGATTAAAATATCCTCAGGTGATTCCAGTGTATAACAAAGTTTGGGGATTACTCTTTTAACCCCTAGCGGAGTTATGGGGACATGAAGTTCAGCAGAGAGAGCCCGGACACCTTGAGGAATGCTCTATGACACTTGAATTAAATTAGACGGAATAGACACCACCCTGTGTCACAGCACCGAAGGTGTTTTGTTTTGTGATAGGTTTTCTTTTTGTGTTTTTTTTTTTTTTGCACGGGGCTTTCTTTGTAACTAGGGTCACAACATCGCAATTGTATATCACTACAGCACAAAGACCTTCCATCTTCCACCCTAATGATATACTTTATACTTGTGTAAATTGGAGAAAGTAGTGTAATAGTTAGATTTAACTACTTGCAGCCTCCAAAATAATCCTTCAACAACTGATAGTCAATTATATAAAACCGATTTTTCTCTATCAAATTAAATGATTGTTGTGAAAGGACCACACTTAAAAAATGCTCAATTAGTGTTCTAGTTGTTTATAATCAAAGGGCGTTATTTTGTAATAGAGTGTCAGCTGAACTGTCTCCAATCTAGCTTGTGCGCACTTACAAATAAGAAAAGAGAAATAAATAAATTAAAGGGAGCATTTCTAGAAAGCCTGGAGTTCAGTTTGATTTCCATTGGTTCCCCATTCTTTTTCTTTTCTACTCACTTGGAAAAACTTAATAATTTCAGAGTTAGTACCTTCCCAGATACCTGTAATTTATGTGAGTTTTATAAAGATAGAGGCAAGATTTGATTAAATTAAGCACAGAGAACACACTGGATTTCCACAATGAGAGGAACCATTTTTTCAGGGTTAAAAGTGAAAATATAAATGCACACAGATCCTTACATTGCAAAGAAATTGAGAAAAATTTAAATCTTTTTCAAATGATGCAGAAGAAAACTCTCCTAGTTGGTGATTGAGTTATAATGTAGCAAATTCACTTCAGTTTATGGAAAATGTTTTTTATTGTTAAAGGAGGCAAATGAATTAGTGATAAGCTTTGTCAGCAGGGAGCCGGCGGCAGTCATTTTCCCAAGGGAAGAATGACTAAAAAGTATACATTTGGTATTTGTCACAACTTGAAAGAAAATAACTTGCATTCACCACTGACTCCGTGGCTGGTTCTGTTACCTAGAGCTTCAAAATCAGAATTTGTTTTCATAAGCAGATGCTGTTTTTCTCAGCATTTTGCATTGCTAGCATCCAAATAGCGATTAAGGCCCAGGGAGCTTCATAATTTGTGAGGCAATATAGCGTGAAGCACACCTTTATTAAGCCAGCATTCTCCAAGAGGTGTTTTTGGTTTGCTTTTATTTGTCTTGCTCACCTAGAAACTGGAATCCTGATGGCAGTTGTTAATTGGTGGCTACCAAGAAGAGAGAAAAATTTCTACTAATTGGGGAGGATCTTTTCTTTGAGATATCATAACAGGGATGTTGGGGTTACCTGAGAATGACCAGGTCCATACTGTGGAAGAAACTATTACGTTAACTATAAAGTAAACTAAAGAATAAACATATATTTACGACTGCAAATGGTATGCTTGTGGTTCCAGTGTTAGCATCAGATGTTGCCTCACTAGGGAGCTGTTAAACTCCATCAGAGTGTGTGTGAGAAAGATGGTATTTGTGCTCTAAACTAGTTGAGGCTGTCCTGTGTCTTAATGGCCCTGATCTTGGACTTTCTGCTGATACTTCCCTGTGTCCCGAGCCTGCCTGCCCTGGAATAACTGTTTCCGTGCATTGAGGCTTATGGACCATTTGGAGAGAATTCTGTCTCTGTCTGCAGTTGCTCATAATTCACACTTCATCAACTTTCTGTATCCACAGCTGCTGTTCTTTCTAATGGCTATTACACGGATCCAAGCAATGCTGAGAGGTGAAGTTTGAACTTTTTCCCTATGTCATGGTCTGCTGTCCTGGGAAGGACTTCTTTCTATCCGTAGTGTGCTGTCGTTCTCAGGGCTTGGCCCGTCACTCTCCAACTCCATCCTGCCCTGAGTCATACTGCAATGGAGTGAGAACCCCTTGAGTTCAGTTCTGCGGGAGGTGTATGGACAGGGAGAGTGGAATGGGGACCTGTCAGTCTTTGAAGGATTTCTTTTTTTTTAAGAAAGGCTCCCCTACTGGTCATAGTAACACTACGGCATTCTAAAATATACCCCTTTTGTGCAATACACAATAAATATAATGAAATCTTTAAAAATATCTAGTATTTGTGATTTGTTAATTTAAATATTTCACTCTGACTTCTAAGTGGGAAAACAGTGTAGACAATAGACTCTGGGAGTGGGAGAGTCTTAATATCTACATGAGCCCAATGTACATTTTTTGATTTATTGTATTTTTTGTCTTCCTCCAGTCCAGTTTCTAGCACCTTCACTGTTACGCATTCAGGGAACATTGATGAGGCGTCACGTGGGGCCAGGCATCACGTCAGTTGCTGGGAATAAAAGGGGCCAAAATGCTCTCCCTGCCCGCAGGGAGCCTCGCCGGGGTCTATACTCTTTTTTGATGGCAGCTCAGTTTCTAGCTATGTGCCTTCTTGTGTAGCCACACAAATCTTCTCTGGAGAGCATTCCAGCCCAGGGCGTCTATCACTCAGCTCTGTGCAGCTCTCTGAAACCCCAAACTCCCATATGTTAAAAGTGGTTAATAGGTCCAGATCACTATGCCTCGGATCCTAGGGAAAAAAGACACTTACCAATACATTCATCAAAGAAAATGTTGGTTTTTTCCATTACTTTTAAGGCCATTTTTTTTTTTTTTCAGTTAGGAAACAGATCTGATTGGGTTGATCATCTGGCAGTACTCTTTTTTTGTAAAGAAAGCAAAGGAAAAATAGCAAGAAAAAAAAAAGAGAGAAATATTGCAAAAACTCTAATGTATGGGGGGTGGTGGTACTTAATAGACATGGAATTGAATTGGTCTGAGTTGAAACCTGGGTAGAGCTTTTGCACACTGTGAAGTCCTCCTGCCCCGTAAGTAGAACTGGTGATTGATCATGGTTATTTCTTCCGAGATGACCTTATACTTATTGAGTTGTTTCCTTACACCCCTTCCACGTTTATACCTCCCTGATCAGATTATGTAGTTATAGGCTGGGCGTGGTGGCTCACACTTTTAATCCTAGCACTCTGGGAGGCCGAGGCTGGAGGATTGCTTGAGGACAGGAGTTCAAGGCCAGTCTGAGCAAGAGCGAGACCCCCTTGCCGTGCCCCTCCTACCCCGTCTCTACTAAAACTAGAAAAAATTAGCTGGATGTGGTGGCTGCAGTGAGCTATGATGATGCTACTGCACTCTACCCAGGGTGACAGAGTGAGACTCTGTCTCTAAAAAAAAAAAAAATAAATAAAAATGTAGTTATAAAACCAGAACCACAAGTACTCAGGATCCTTACTCTGTGTCTACACCGTTATTTGACTCCATATCTTACTGGAATAAAAATGTGGATGGCAGGACCAGGGGGCATCCAAGACAGATCTTGGCAGTAGGGCTCAGAACCGCGATGATACCAACGGATAGGGATGCTGGTGTCCAGGCCCTCGTAACCTCCAGCTCATACACCCGCCTGCTGCAGAGCTGAGGGAAATGTGTTGAGTGAAACAGAGCTTCACGCTGGTGCCTAATTCCAATTCTCCTCAGCAACTTAATAAGGTCCTCATATCACAACATTGTACAACCTAAAAGGCTGGCCAAAAATTGACACTAGAGAGTTGTTATTTTACCTTGATTTTTTGTGTGTGTGTGGACATTTTTGCTTAACATAACAATGATAACCCAAACCAAAGCATTTCCTTGGGATTTAATGACTAGTTAGGGCTAACTGAGGATGGGTACTTGAGCTAGTGACTAATCCCTAAAATGTATTATAAGCCATCATGGTGGCTTAAGTATTATCAAATAAAATTATCAAATATCAAGCATTTATGCTCAAAACTGTAACTCTCACGGGAAGCCGATTCAGCATAACTAGTAAGCTACTGAAAACTCTACTACAGGACAGAGGTTATTCTAATTTTGGGGGAGTCAGAATAATTAATTTATCAACATTAATAGAGCAGTGCAACTCTCAATTTGCCTTTCCTGCCCCTTGACTCCCACTAAACCCCACCACAAGTTAAACAAATGTTCTTGCAGCAATCCCGCTACTGGATATTTACGCAAGGGGAAAAAAAAAAACATTCTATAAAAAAGACACCTGCATTCAAATGTTCATAGCAGCGCAATTCACAGTTACAAGACGTGGAGACAACTCAAATGCCCACCAATACATGAGTGGAGTAATAAAATGTGGGATATGTATACCATGGAGTTCTACTCAGTCATAAAAAACAATGGTGAACTAGCACGTGCTGTATTATCCTGGATGGAGCTGGAACCCATTCTTCTAAGTGAAGCATCACAAGAATGGAAAAACAAGCACCACATATACTCACCATCAAATTGGTACTAACTGATCAACACTTAGGTGCACATATAGTAGTAACATTCATCGGGGACTGGACAGGTGGGAGGAGGAGGAAGGGATGGGTAGGTTCATACCTAACAGGTGTGGTGCGTGCTGTCTGGGGGATGGGCATGCTCATGACTTTGACTTGGGCCGTGCAAAGGCAAGTTATGTGACTGATATGTTTGTACCTTCATAATATTCCGAAATTAATAAAATAAATAAATAAATAAAGTCCAGAATTCCAATAACAAAAAAGTTCTTAACAATCTTTAAACTATTTCTATTTGACCAAGCTGGAAACACTTGACTCTTCACTCTCTCTCTATCTGGATTAGTTTTGCAGGGAAGCTGTCACAAAGTACGTCAAACTGGGGGACTGAGCATAAACTTACGGTCTGACAGTTCTGGAGGCCAGAAGTCGGAGGTACAGGTGTGGGGTGTGGGCAGGGTTGGGTCCTTCTGATGGCAGTGAGGGAGAAGCGACTCCACGCCTCTCGAAGCTTCTGGTGGTTTGCTGGTCGTCTTTAGCCTTCCTTGGCTTGTAGGTTCATCACTCTGATCCTCGTCCTCATCTTTCCACAATGTTCTCCCTGTGTCCATGTCTCTGTGTCCAAATTTTCCCGTTTAACAAACACCAGTCACATTGTATTAAGGCCCACTCTCATGACCTCATTTTAACTTGACTATATCTGTAAAAACCCTGTTTCTAAACAGGGTCACATTGCAAGATTCCAGACTTAGGATTTCAACATATTTTTGAGGGGGATGGAGGGGGGACAACTCAGCCCATAACATCATGTATCTACCATGCCTTGTCCCCATCCTCATGTGACATGCATGATTAGGTCATAGGCAGAATATCAGTGTGTGAGACAGTTAGATCCCAGGAGTTTCTGTGGGATGGGGATTAGCCAATCAAGGGGCCAGCGATGCTTCCTTCTTCCCTCTCATCCGGCACGGCCATCCTTAGAAGACGTAATGTCCAGGAGAAAGCTGTATTTGATCTCCTTCATCGATCGCGCTTAAACATGTGGACATGTACAACCCCCTACACACACACATGCGCGCGCGCACACACACACACACACCTGAGGGATCTGTGCTGAAATAAATATCCAGGGCATACCCTGAAAAGAAATAGCAAAAAATAAGCCCAGGCCCACATGCTCTATATGAAAGAGAAGCTCCTTGTCAGGTGGGCCTCATAATGACCCAGTTCCGTAGCAGAAAGCCTGTGCCTTTTTGCACATAAGCTGGCTGATTCACCTCCTTCTCCTTCACTGACTATGTGCTCTAACGACCTGGCCCTGACAGTGTCTTAGAAAACTCTTCAGTTTGTTGGGCCCACAGAGGAGCGACTGGTGGTTATACTGGTCCTTCTTCGGGATGACAGTTTTTGGTAAGGCCCCTGCCTACATCTCCGAGTACAGCAACTGGAAAGCCAGCAAGGACAGCGGAGCGAATGCTATGTTATTATTGTTAATTTGGTGTTCTTTCAAATGCAAAAGTTCCCAAAAAAGACATATTTAAAACTACCAAAATAGGATAACAAGCCACCTGTATACCAAAGGTAATGAATGTAATATGCATGGAAATTAAGTTGTTTCCCAAAGGTGGGAATTAAATTTTAAAAGAAGAACTAGTAATCTTTGATAAGTAATGACCCATGAGCTGTGTTTCAAAAGGTGCGTTCTTTTAAGTATCTGTGTGCCCAAGCTGCATGCAGGGAAGGTAACGTTTGAAGCTGCAGCTCTGTCTGCTTTGCTCTGGCGTGTAACGAGCCCAGCAGCGCCTTGCAGCAGGTGGGCTTCCTCTGTGCTGGGCTGGCGTGTTGGAACTAGCCGCATCCTGATCTTTCACACGGTTGATGAAAATGGCTGAACCTAAGGAGACACCTGGTGGAGAATGGAAGCATTCTTCTTTCTGGGTAACGTGCACTTATCCCTTCTTTTTCAATAATGTTGCAGACAACAAGAGAGCAAGGTAATGTCACAGAATCTGTATTTGCTTTTCTTTAGCCATCTAAAGGTGTGAAGCAATTATATAAGAAGTAAAATAAGATGTTGTGCTAATTAGCCTTCTTACTAGTATAGTTCAGAATCTATGAGTTTAAATATTTCCTGCATTTATGTATTTATTCACTTACTCATCTGTTTATTTATAGGTATAGCAGGGAGCGAGAGATCTTGGTTCCTGTGTGTAGCTTTTATATTGAGCCACAGAGGCAGGACATATCGTCACCAAGAGAGGGGAATAGGGTTTGATTGTGTGGGATTAGACCACGTGGGAATGCCCTGTGCCTGGTGAGCAGAGAATTGGTGAATCGGGGAGCGCTCATAAATGGGTAGGTTAAAGTGGGGTGTAAATGAGTGGAAGATTTGGTTGAGCTGGGAGGAAGAAATGGGCCGCTAGGACGGAGTGTGTGGAGAGAGAAAGATGATGTGTGTCCATGGCTGGCGGAAAGGACGCTGGCCTCTCTGCAGCAGAGGGGTATGTTAGGGAATAATGGGAGATAAGCTGGAGTAAGGCACAGCTTACTAAAAGAAAGTTTCTTAGCCACTACCTCAAAAGCTGTCTAGTCTTAGATATGTGTAAGACCCAATATGGCAACATAGAATGTCAGTGGTTTTGGAGTCAAAAGGAACGTCTGCGTCTCCACCTCTGTCCCTAACTAGCTCTGTAGTTTGGGGCACTGTGCCAGTTAGCATTACAAACCAAGTCAGAAGTCAGTGACTTAAGACACCAACCATTTCTTATTCCTCACGGATCTGGTCAGCTGCCCTAGGTTGGGTTTAGCCAGTGTGGCCCTGCTCCAAGGTCCTCACATGCTTCTCCAGGGACCCACAGGCTGGCCTGGGCATGTCCTTCTCATGCTGTGGGTGCAGGCTCTAGAGCGTAAATGTAAACATACAAGACCTCTTGTGGATCCCAGAATCGACACACATTGCTTTCCTCTTGTTCTGTTGGCCAATGTAAGTCACAAAGCCAAAGTCAGAGTCGAGGGATACAATAACATTCTCCATTTCTTTTGTGAAAAGAACTAAAAGTCACATGGCAAAGAGAATGGATCCGGGGAGTGGTGAGAAACTTGGCCAATAATGCAACTGATCTATTCTCTTAAATTCATAGCCATATTTTCCTCATCTCTAAAATAGGATTACAATATCTGTCTCTTTACCTCAATAATGATGAAGGCGAATATAATAATTAATGGATGTGTAAGTTTTTGCTCAGCAGTAAACCATAATTCAAAGTAAGAGATAATTATTTTGCACCTGCTTATATTCTCTCCTCTTAAAAAAAATGTAAAGTTCTTTTAACGGCCACCTTCACCTAAGCCTCCAAAGCCATCCCCTAACCTCTAGCAAGAGACTCTGTGTAGACCATTCTCCCTTATAAATGCTTCCTCCAGAAATGTAAGATGAAAGTGTCTACAGTGACCTTGGATGGACCCAGATGAATAATTTAAAAAGACAAAGCTCTTGCATGTTGCTTGCTGATGTTTTCTTTGCAAGTGTGAAGACAATGCAGGAGATACACCATCAATCAGAAAAGTCCCCACGAGCACTTCTGTCCCTGCAGCGATGGTGTTTCTGCACTGCTCATTCTACACACCCTCGTCGCTTTCCCTTTGTGCCCAAAGCATCAGTGGCTAAGTGAGTTGGCTTAGGTTCCAGAGTAGACAAAGGGAAGGGTGCTCAGTCAGACTGATGTAGAATCTTTACCTCTTTGGCCTTGTGCTCCAGTTAGAAGTGAGCGAACCTGACTTACATGTTCAGAGTTATTCATGTACATGTGCATAGTTACTAATGTCTTCAAAAACTGTTGACTCCCTAGGGTAAATAATATAGAACTCAGTGTTATTTAGGATATTATGCAACATGTTATTTTTCACATGTGAGTAGCTTGAATTCCAAGGAGTTGAAGATACTTCTTAGGGGAAAAAGGTAGATTTTCAGTGTTTTGTGGTCATCTGGATTAATTTAAGAGAAAAGAGTGAGTTTTTCTAGTTTTATGAAGCAAAGCATAAGTTCATAATTGACTCAGTTTAATCAGAGTTGGCTTTCAAACAAGCTGGACTCTTCTAGATAACAATTGGCGATTCCAATGGGGCACGGTGGTGTAGGGCACAGAGAGTTACACATCTGTGCTATAAATCCCAGTGCAGAACTTCACAGTTACTTCCTCAGATTGATTTTTGGCAGACATTTAAGCTAGGGGGAACTGCGGGTATTAATATAATCTGAAATTTGAAAGATGAAAGAAGTGACCAAACTGATTAAGGATTGAAATTTGTTCAAATCCTAAGCCACACGAAGAAGAACACGGACTGAGAGTAGAAGAGGAAACACTAACGAGAACAAGACACATTCTGCCAATTTTCATGATGCTTTTTCTGCTGCTAGTGACTAAATCTAAAGGCATGTTGTCCACATGAAGTTAAGCTTCAAAGCCGGTGTGTTTCTGTTGCAAAATGGCCGCGAAGTTCCTTTTCCTTTCAAGGTAGAGACACCATTCAGGTTGCCCAAATGTTTTGATTGGGTTAAAATAAAAACTTCTGGAAACAAATCTATTTACAAAGTCCATGCAATCCTTCAGATGTGTATGGATTTTCTCTCCCTAGCTCTTTTTTTTCCCCCTTTGAAAAGCAATGCTTTGCAGCTCCTTTTTCTGAGATAGAAAAAAAATAAAAATCAATGATCAACAAAAGTCCAGCACTCAAGAACAACCCAGAAATAACAAATCAGTCTGTGTGTGTGACAGAAGAGGAGAGTGCATGTGGTAAGAAAAGCAGCTACCGTTTCAAGCTTCCACAGAACAATTATAAGGAATAGTGCAGAAAACATGATTGGAAAAAGGCAAGGGAAAACACCAATTCCACACGGAGTTATGAAGACCCTGGGATTTGTTTGCAGCTGACCTGCTTCCACCTGCTCTGTGTGGCCAGCTCTGCCATCCTCCTCACCGGGCTGACACTGAGCAGATCCATGTGTCTCTTTGCAATCTCACAGGGGCACAGGACCAGCCAATTAGGAGCTAGGAGGCAGCCACTGTGGATGCCTGAATTGGGATCCTTTGAGTATGAGTGACTAGAAGCTATGGCTTTAGAGCAAACAGCGAAATGAATCAGACTTCTTGCAGACAATGGAAGAAGCCTGGACTTGGGAATCAAATAGCTGTGACTTATAATCCAGGCTCACTAGCTTTGGCTTTAAACAAGTGCCTAAACTCATCTGCATCTATTTTCTTATCTGGGGGAAGTAAAGAAATTATACCTGGTGCAAACATATTCTTGCAAGAATTACATCAGGTAATGCATGTAAATGACCTAGCAAGGTGGCTTGAACAAAGTAGCCACTTACTATACCAGATATAGGTACGGTATTAGGAAAACAGGAGGCATTATTTGCTGTATTAATTATTCATATGAGGATTTAGATTTTACTCAAGGCAAGGGTGACACATGGATTTGTGCACCAACTCTGAGTGATTGACAGCATCAGGATTGGGATGAGAAGGATTTTGAGAAAGGGCTTAGTATGAAAGAAATAACGTGGTGATGGTTTATTGCTCTCTGCAACGAGTGAGAACTGTTGTGAGTGAGAAAAGGGAGAATGGGGCCAAATATGCCATGCATTTACTATTTCTCAGGGGCACAAATAAACAAATAAAAATAAATAAAAATAACACACATCTGCTCTACAAGGATTGCGTGGTCTAGTGGGTGATAAATACAATAAGCTAAGTATCATAAAAGCTACCCTACTCTTTAAGTACCAGAATAATCTGCGCAGATGTCTCTTGGTGTGTTTATTCCACAAGCGTATGCCACTGAAAGCTTCCCAAAGGGATGGCTCTTAAGCTATGCTAAATATCTAGCCATGTGGAGGGCAGAGCAAAAGAAGCATGTATTCCTACAAGATGGAACATCAACAAAGGCAGAGTCGTGAAAACCACAGCATGAAGGTCAAGAGCGTGGAAACTTGAAGATTTAGAAGACAATATTTTCTTGAGAAATTGGCTGAAGGTGAGATTGTTGAGGTAGGCAGGCTCTGAGTACCACGTTAAGCTCTATTAAGGTACTTTATTGGCTTGACTTGAGGGACATGGGGAGGAACTAATCTAGCTCATAGCTCCAGGAGATTCCCATTCACATACATTGAGAACAATTTCCTTGACAAATTGAAACTTAAAAACTGATGAGATGCTATTCATTTTTCTGTGCAGCTTCATTCTCCTGCCATGGTCTCTGCTACCTCAATGATAGAATAGATCCTAAACATGGAATAAAATTGTGTGTATTTATAGTTTATTCCTCCAAGAGATTGTTATCATAATGTCCTCATTAGTACAGGCAAAACAGTCACGGGGAGCGTGGATTTCGGGTGAATGGCTTTTGTTCATTTGGTTCCCTTGGTCCGCTATATTCTTACTTCTTTTCTAATTATTTCCCAATGCCCCTGGGAAGCCTGCACAAAGTTCCCCTAAAAGAATTAAGCACTCTACTTCTGTGTACCCAAAGCACACTGCTTATATTTTTGTCATGGTCTTTATTCTATTTATCCAGAATCTTGTTAGTTTTTTTTCATTTGTAAGTTGCTGGAAGATGTCAGCATTGTTCTGTAAACTTCTGAAAGACAAGGATAGCGCTAACTTATCAATGTACCTCTCATAATACTCAGCCCTATTTACAAAATATCAAGAAGGAGTGAATCCTCCCTAACTCGTTCTATGCAAACTATTTCATAGTGAATACTATGAAAATCTCTACGTACATAAACTAGAAAACTTAGATGCAATGAACAAATTCCTGGAAACTCACAACCTTCCAAGACTCAATCAGGAAGAAATAGAACCCTTAAACAGTCAATTAACAAGCAGTGAGATCAAAGCAGTAATAAAAAACCTTCTACAAAAAAGCCCCAGACCAGATGGATTCATAGCCAAATTCTACCAGACCTACAAAGAGCTGGCACCAGCTACATACTACAGAAATTATTCCATAACATAGAGAAGCAGGGAATTTTCCCCAACTCATTCTATGAAGCCAGTATCACCTTGATGGCAAAACCAGGATAGGACACAATAAAAGAAGAAGACTATAGACTAATATTCCCTATGAACGTAGGTGCAAAAATTCTCAACAAAATATGAACAAAATGAATTCAACAGCACATCAAAAAGATAATTCACCATGATCAAGTGGGTTTCATCCCAGGGATGCAAGGATGGTTCAATATATGCAAATCAACAAATGTGATTCACCACATAGAAGTAAAAACAAAGACCATAGATCATCTCAATAGATGCAGATAAAGCATTCAACAAAATCCAGTAACCCTTCATGATAAAAACTCTTGACAAACTAGACATAGAATGAACATATTTCAAAATTACAAAAGTTATATATGAAAAACCCTTAGCTAACATCATACTGAATGGCAAAAAGTTGAAAGTGTTCTCCTTAAGAACTGGAACAAGACAAGGGTGCCCACTGTCACCACTTCTATTCAACATAGTTCTGGAAGTCCTAGCCAGAGCAATCAGGCAAGAAAAAGAAATAAAAGGCATTGAATCAGGAAAGAGGAGGTTAAACTATCCCTGTTTGCTGATGTTATGATCTTGTATTAAATTTTTTCCTCTGGAGTCAGCTCCATTGTGACTGCTGCACATCTCGTGCTTCCGCGATGGCTGCCAGCAGCTCTCATTTGCAGTCAGGAGAAAAGGAGAGCCTCTTCATCAGTGTTCTCAGCAAAATTCCAACGTTCACACTTACTAGACCAGCGTGGATCCCACCCCACTGTGGTCAAGTGAGTGGACACTGTGAACAAGATTTCTGTTATTCTCCTTAACTTTCAGTTCTCCAGAACAGAGTATCAAAAACAAACAAATAAACAAGGAAAAAGACTCTTTTCACCTGTGCTTTTAGAAGTGATAGCTCTGGCATGCCATGAGGCCAGTATTCACTGGTGTAGAGAGGTATTGGGCAGGTGACTAGACGCTCCTTGCAAACAACTAGAATGGGCAGGAATTGACACCCCAGTCATACTTTTTGTTCATCTCTTGTTGTCTTGCCCACTCTGGCAGTAACCATGACTCCCAAGGACTTGAAGCCTGTGTGTTTCTTCAGGCTGCATGGTATACTCAATGTCTCCTTCTCCCACTGCCTGCTTCCCATGATGTTTTGTGTGCTGTGAGTCACAGAACTGAATTCTATATCTCAGCTTGGCCCACAGTTGGGTTTCTACAGTGGTATCCAATTCTCCTTCCAAATTCCCTTTCCTTTCTAGCCTGTAGGCAAAGGCCAGAGAATAACATCAAAAGCAGCAAAGTCCTTGTTTGAATCACCTTCTTGGTCTATAGCTTTTTCTGGATTTTTCATAACTGCTTGGACCTTGCCTCAGTGCTTCCTTAGGATTTTGCTCACAGAGGCACTGTGCACTTGGATCTCCAAAACTAGAGCAAATAGGATTTGAAATCACATCCCAAGGGACTGATAGTCAAAATCTTAACTCTTCTGTCCATTCCCAAAGGCTCTTGATTTCTGCTTACTCAGGTGTTTCTCCCTCATCTCAAATTATCTCACAATTCTGCCCGACAGTGTCACCATTGATAGTTCTAAACCTCCTTTGGAAAGTCCCTACTTTGGGGCACATATCTCCTGCATTGCTGTCATGGTCACCCACCTAATTGTACATATAAGGATGATGAGGCCCAGGGAAGTCAAGTGACTTTTCTAAGGTCACATAGCTGATAAATAGCAGAATTTGACTAAGTATCTTAATGCTAATTGTCAATTTAATAGAAAAAATGGAAACTATTACTAAATTACTAAAATCACTTAAAATCCAGCACACACTAATTACTTTGAGACTAGCGATACTCAAAATAACTTCCAAATTCATAATTTAGGGCAAAAGATGAGAGGGTAAGCATTAGTCACAATGACACAAAACAAGAGAGTCGATGGTCTATTATCCTAAGCATTCGCCTTTCTTAGGAAACTGTCAGGAAGCCAGAAAATTACATAAACATTATGTGAGTATGACTTAAAGTATTTTTCCTTAAGCTTAATAATGAAAACAATCCTTTATGCATCTCTGGATTGTCATTTGTTTTCTTGCTTCAAGGTCAAAGTGAGTACTACCTCTTTAGATAAATGTTCCCTGTTAGTAGTGATTGACAACAATTTCTTGGTGAATTAACTGGCCCCAATGTAAACATGTTCTAATAGAAGGAAGTGAATGTCAGTGAAAAATGCACTACAGCATAATGAATCAAGAACCTCATTGTTTGACTATTTTAAGTAGATGACTAAGTGTTTTTTATAAAATGTGTTTTCTGACCCTGAATTCAGTATTTGGGAGTTCAAACTCTCTTAGTTTTGATTCCAAGAAAGATAGTTTCATGTATACCTGAAAAACATCTTATTGAAAAGATCAAAAAGTGACCTCTTTAAATTGAATTAATTTTATTCAAGTTCAATATTGGGAAAATTACTTAGATGAAGAAATGGCCCTAGTTAATTATGACATCCCATTCTACTCTGATTCTATCAAAGTTTTCAGATAAGGACTGATCTTTAGGAGCTTATCAGAGCTGCTTGAATTTTTTTCCTCTTTGAATAAGCTTTAAATCTTTCTTGGTGAATTGCATAATGCTGCTGATTAGCTGATATTTAGTGATTCTTAAAGTTTTGACTTGAAAGATGGTAATTGCTAGCACAGTACTGCCATGAGTTTAACAGAAGAAATATAAAGTCAAAACACTTTACTTCGGCTTTTTCTGGAACACTATTTTTCCTCTTTGGCAAAGCTTTTCAAATCCTTTGCTTCAAGCTGATTTCAGTAATTAAAAGGATGATTTTAAAAACTCTCTAAAAGAATTCTGCATATTAAAATGCAATGTTCACAACATAGGATATTTTATTGTAACTATCTATGGAGAGAAAAATGGAAAGGAAAGTAGGTGCTTTCTCTATATGTACTACCCATGTGTGTTTATTGCAATTTAGTTATATAACTGCAAACTTGACACATTAACAAGTAGTTATATGGCTATTAACTCAATTTCTCTTTAGAGACTTGAGAAAAGGAGAGAATGAATGTAGAGAAGAAAGATCCTACTTGTTGAGCTGTTCACTAGAACTGCCTCCATTTCATTCTCATGAAAATGGTATGTTCATGGCTAATGCAGCTAATTTATTGGTGAATAAAACTAGTTTGTTGGCATGATATGATACACACCTATTTATCTTAGAAATTACAAGAGGCCATTGTTACCAAACAGGTTGAGGAGTCATTCATATAAGTCACTAGAGACTATGGAAATACAACAACTGGACAATTGATGGAATTTCCACTGGAACTAAGATGTTGTCTTGGAGACACAATTAAAGTGAGCCGTGCAGTAAGAGCCTTTCCGGGAACAGCCCTGTCAAAGCATCAGTGCCACCTGTTCGTAGCCACCCCTAGGGAATGGACAGACAGGTAAGAGGTTATCATTGTGACCTACTTCAGAAATACGTTGGATAAAAGTAATTGTGAGAGGAAGGAGGAATTAGGAAGGGTTGTTTCAGGCATACTAAGATAACTGATTTAAAAAATGCTACAAAATACATGGTGGATGCCCAGTAACATAAGCCAAATCATTCTCATAATCAATTTATTACTACTTCTAGTTATTATTAGTGATAACGTTAACAAACAAATTAATGGTTCAGTTTGGAAATTCTATTTTGGCTCAAAATCAAACCTATTAATCATGTTCTGGATTGTAGCATTTCTTAGCACTTTGCTGTAATAAATGAGATTTTTGTGTTGTTATTTAACATTTTCTGCTATTTATATCCTGTTTTTCTAAATGGGTTACTGTCATTTAAGAGATAAAGAGTCTGTATGAGCCTTCTTTTACCTCCCCTCGTTCTATTATTCCTTCTCCATAAACTCAGTAAATATTTGCTGATTTAGTTGGATTTAACTGTACAAGGCATTTTGGACCCATCTGTCTGGCAGCTTTTGTCTCCATGGCATGCACTTCTGATTTTCCTATTGTCTCAGTTGCCTTTAGGTTGAGGACCTGCCTTATTCTTACTAGTCACTCCTTTATAACTAGAATCTGATCCGGACCCCAAGGTAGTGATTGAAGTTTCTGGTGCTTACTCACAGAATTTGCTGACAATTATCTGAACTCTAAGAATCACTGGTCCTGTGTATATTTTTTCAGTATCTACTACCATTCATCTGAAAGAAACTCTTCCCTTTAAGACAGCTGTCTAGACTTGACTTAAGGTCATGCTATACATATCAGGCTCACCCATGAGGGGTAAACTTGATGCTGCCCCTTGCATGGTGCCAGGGTCTAGTTCAGAGCCTGACCGTACCTATTCGTCCCTCAATCTGCTGATAATCGTGAGGCCTTGCTTAACCTAGTCCAGGCATAGAATGTGAAAGGCTTATCCACTAGTTTTTGAAAAGGAGTAAGATAAAAGTCTTTAGAAGTAGGGGCATTCCCAGAGTGCCTACATTCCCAGAGTGCCTGAACATCTGCTGCTACCTAAGTGAGGAGTCACCAGGAGTTTAGTAGATAGAGCAGTCAGAGTTGTGTTCAAGTGATGGGGCAGATCTGGGATTGAATCTACCTTTTCACAAACTCTTGTTTGAGCCTGCCCAGATGTTCTCAGTCCATATGAAGTGCTGCTCTAGGCAAATAGAGTGATATTTAAAAGTGGATTTTAAAATGGTCCATGTTTTAAAAATTATTAACTACTTGCCTTAAGGCTTATGACAAAAATCCATCCTATAAATATGTGTTTGATAAGAAAGTTCCACATAAAATTTTTCCTCATTAGAATTTGTGTGTGGGGTGGGATTGTATGTGTGTGTGTGTGTGTGTGTGTGTGTGTGTAGGGAGCTTTTGAAATTATTGAGTTAGATCATTATGGTATTTGTCAAAGACATCAAATTAAACACAATAAGAAACATTCACTGTATTTGTTCTTTATTTATGATAAATGTGTATGTTTCACTTAAAGTGTGTGAGGCATTGGATCATGTGCGTACACAAGTTGGCAGGGCTGAAGAGGTGAGGAAAGGTCTAGATGCACCACAGTCAGTAGTGTGGCACTCTCAGCTTGAGCAGGCAGAGTCCACACTGCATCAAAGTCCAGATTCTGGGAGGGGCTGTAGCTGCACTGGGAGAGACGCACCAAAATGGAAGGAAGGTACACAAAGGAAAACCCTTGCAAACTTCATAATTTAGGTCAGAGCACTTCATGGGTAGTGAGTTAGAATTTCAACTCACTTTCTGCCTATTTCAATAGCTAGATCTCTTCAAAAATGACTCTTCTTCTCTTAACCACATAGGCCCTTTTAGAGTGGTCCATGAGGTTGATTTCAGATGTATTAGTCAATTTCAAGATCTGACAAGACCAAAAAGAAGATTAGAAAATAAGAAAAATATTTCCCCTTGGCTTGGCTGAGGCGAAGGCATTATATGTAACCAAAATGTTTGTACCCCATCATATTCTGAAATTAAAAAAGAAATAATAGTAAAAAACCATAAAGAAGCCAAAATTTATAATAAAATTTGTTACTCTGCGGCCTAGAAAAGTATCTTATAGGAAGGAGGGAACAAACAAATATTTAAGAGCTAGGGCAGATGAAAAAATAAATTAAACAATTATTACTCTCATTTTTTTGTAGTCTAGTTCTAAACTGCTTGAGTTGACCTATTTTTCACTCTAAATCTTATTTTGCTTCATATCCTCCCAGCTTCTGACATCATTATTTAGTTCCCTGTATGTGACTTCCAAGTAACCCAGATCAATCTTATTATCCACCATCTGGAATTTTTCTCTGTCTTGGCATGCCTTCCATATTGTAATCCCTGGGACCCACATTTGAATGAGTCATATACAAGGTTAGTATGATCTTTGACACAGTACTGTGTGGTCTGCTGAATTTACTACCTTTGCCTGACTGGGACTCTGTTAACAGATCAGATTTCCCAGCTGTATACAAGGTTTCAGTACATTTTTTGTGCCCTACAAGCCCTGTGTTTGGCCATCCTCCACTTAGCTCAGTCTTGTTCATTTCCTGTGGTGACACAAGTGGGTTTTCACTTAGATTCAGAGAATCACTTATCCTTTGGAGAAATGTGTCTCATGGCAGAAAGAAAAAGGTGACATCAGCAAAAATGGTGGAGGAGGGAATGCCAAAAGTCCATTGCCCCATAGAAGCAACAAATAAACTGGTAAAACTGTCAGAATCAACTTTTTCAGAACTCAGAGAACTAACAACCAACAACCAGAGAAATGCTTACCCACAAAAAAACAGCTGATTCTCTACAGGACAGCTGTGTGGCATTTTAACTTATCCTGATCCCATTGCCTAGAATTCCATATTTGGTGAAACTATCCTTCAAAAATGAAGAAAAATTAAGATATTCTTAGGTAAACAAACATTGAGAGTTTGTTGCTAGTAGACCTGCCCTAAAATAAATGTTAATAAGAATTATTCATCCTGAAAAGAAAGAACACTAGACAGTATTATTAATCAACATGCAGAAACAGGAGCAAGAGAAAAGTATTAATAACCATATAGGCAAACATAAAAATCAGTATTAATATATTTTTGTTTTGTAAGTCTTTTTTCTTATATAATTTAAAAGAAAATACATAATGCAATAATTATAAATCTATGAAAATTGCTGCACAATGTGTAAAGATATAATTTGTGACAATAAAAACATGAACAGGTGAATGAGCAATACATGATAAAAATTTTGTCTACTAATCAAAATAAATTGATGTTAATCTGAACTAGATGGTCATAAATTAAGATGTAAATTGTAATTAGCAGGATAACCACTAAGAAAATAACTAAAAAGTATTTAGTTAAAAAATAGGGAATTAATGTGGTTCACTAGAAAATATTTATTTAATATCAAAGGAGGCAACAATGGAGAAATTGAAGAACAAAAAAGATATGAGGTAAAAAACAATTAAAAATGACAGAAATAAGTACTTCCTTATCAGTAATTACATTGAATGTGAATGAAATAAACTCTTCAATTAAAAAGCAGAGATCGGCAGATTGGATAAAAAAATATGATCAAACTATATGTTGTCTATAAGAAATTCACTTTAAATGCAAAGATTCACATAGGTTTAAAGTGAAAGAATGTAAAAATATATTTCAGGCAAATAGTAACCAAGAGAGCTGGCGTGGTTATATGAATATCAGACAAAATAGACATAAAGACAATAATTGTTAAAAGAGACAAAGAAGTATAATACATAAAAATAAAATTGCCAATCAACTGAGATGATATAACAATTATAAACATATATGCACCTAATAACAGGGCCCCAAAATATATGAATTGAACAATGACAGAACTGAGGAGAGAAATAAATAGTTCAACAATAATAAGTAGAGACTTCAATACCCCAGTTTCAATAACAGAAAGAACAACTAAATAGAAGACCAGCAAGGAAATAGAAGACAAGAGTAATATTATAAACAAGCTATACCTAACAGTCATATATAGGACACTCCACTCAATAAAAGAATATATATTCTTCTCAAATGCAAATGGAGCATTATCCAGGATTGACCATATATTTAGCCACTAAACAAATTTCAGTGAATTTTAAAATATTGAAGTAGTACAAAGTATCAACTTTGACTTCAATGGAACAAAATTAGAAATCAATAGCAGAAGGAAATCTGAAAAAGTCACAAACATGTGGAAATTAAGCAACTCAATCTTAAATAACCAATATAGCAAAGAAGAAATCAAACACAAAAAATTAGAAAATTATTTGAAATAAATAAAAACAAAACACAGTATATCAATTTTTATGGAAATGTAGAAAAATCAGTAGACAGAAGAAACTTATGGCTATAAATGCCTATATTAAAAAAGGAGAAAGATCACAAATCAATAGCCCAACTTTTCCTTTAAGAAATTAGAAAAAGAAGAGCAAAATCTAAAGCAATGGGAAGGGAGAAAATAATAAAGATTAGAGTGAAATTAACATAGACTAGAAAAAAATGGAGAATCAATAAAACTAAAGTTGGTTCTCTGAGAAGATCAACAAAATTGAAAAACCTTTAGCTGAATGACCAAGAAAAAAGATAGGAGACTCAAATGAATAAAATCAATGATAAAAGTAAGAATGTTACTATTGACCTTACATAAATAAAAAGGATTTTAAGAGAATACCATGAACAATTGTATTTTAACAACTTAGACGACCTAGGAAAAAAATGAACAAATTCCCAGAAGACCATAATCTACCAAAACTGACTCAAGAAGATCTAGAAAATGTGAATAAATCTATAATTAATAAAAAGAGAGAATCAAGGAACTACTAAAACCAGGGGCTATAGTGTGAAGGAGTCATCTCATTTTGTAGATTGATATCATTAGCTTCCTAAAGTACCCAAGGTCGTACGTATATGTGGGTAAAGTGATCAAGAGGTGTAGAAGAAACTTTCTTGATACCAGAACCTAATAAAGTGTGATTCCAGAACCTTTTGATGAAGTATTAACATGGGCTACAATTAGACTGAGAAAATATGGAGATGTAATGGTTGATGAGATTAAGGTAAAAATTTGGATGAAAATTGGAATGTTTGAACAGAATTTATGCAAAGCAGTTGTATCTCATTTACCTAAATGTTTTATTGGGATAGATATTATGTCTTACTGGGAAATACCTCCCCTACCTAGTATTATAAAATGGAAGCCATGTAATACTTTGGCCATTATTAATTAAGCATGTTAAATGGAAACCTATAGAATGACCTGAGCCCGCACAGGTTGTTAATTTGAAATAGTATTGGATAGCTGGTGGTAACAAAGGAGATTTCCACTTTAATTAATGACATGTTAGAAGTAGAGCGGTGGTACCAACAAACTTTTTGAATAATACCACTGTGTGGCCCATAGAAAGGCAGGTCATTCATGGAAACTAACATTGTATTATCAAGGCTTGAATGAAGCAGTGCCGACTATAACGTCGGCCATTTATAATATGGTTTCAATGATGCAAAAAATTACAAAAAGCTGAAGAAGACTTGTGCTTAGTGTTTTGTTTTGCAAATGTTATTTCTCAATCCTAATTTCAGAAAAGAACCACCTGTAGTTTGTCTTGATGTGGAAAGGATCCCAATTTACATATCCTATATTACCACAGGGTTATTTAAATTCACCAGCTTCTGTCATAATTTAGTTGGAAGGGATTTGAACTTAATGCAGGTCTCCAGTGTGATAATACACTACATTTTAATAATACCATGGCAATAGCAGAAACTGATGAACAAGTGAGAACTGGCTTATGTGAAGTGATACCACACATGACTAACAAAGGTGGCTTGATAAATCTAGCCAAAAGCCAAGGGCCCAGCTAACTGAAATTTTTAGAATAACCTGGACAAGACCCACCAGTCACAGAAATTCTACAGACAACTAAAAATTAACTGTTGCCATTGCCTACCCCTGGAATTAAGCACAGCACCTGAAGGCCATCTTCAAATGGGTTACTGAATAGCATCAGGCTATATCAAAATTGCAAGAAGTGGTAGCTCAGTCAATTCCTTTGGGCCCTTATGATTCAGATGCAAATTATTTTGGAAGCATCTGCAACTTTCACATGTGCCAAGTGGAGCTTACAACAAAGGACCGTGAGTGCTGCTCAGTGGTGACCACTGGTATTTTGGACCAGAACATTCTCACATGTAGCTACATGGCACATATCATTGAAAGTGCCCATATGCCTGAAAGCCATAAAAACTCTTTAAACCTAAAATACTCATCATGTCTTGGGCGATGTCAGAGAGATGTCCTAATAAGGAGAGCAGTGCCAAGAAGAGTTTCATAATAAAATGAAAATGCTTTATATAGGAACATCGTAGTGGAAGAATGCAAGGTAGTACTCATGGTATACATGAGTAGGTTCCCTCTTTTCCTCTAGGGCTGAGTTTTGAACCACCTGAGGAGCTTCCAGATCCTATTATCATATGCACGGTGCCCTTTTAAAAACTGTTGATTGACTGACAAAGAGCAGCTTGGTTTATGGATGGCGGTTCCAAGGGGGATGGACGGTATCCTGTTTGAAAGGCCACCACACTACCACTGACTGATGGAAAACTCTGACTGAAGAAGATATGAGCAGACCATCTCTGGCTAAATTGTGTGCTGTTTTTCTTGTAGTCATGGAGGAATTTAACAACAATAAAAGTTCCCATGTTTTAGTATATACTGACTCATGGGTGGTGGCCAATGGCCTGGCGATATGCTCAGGTGGATGGGTGATGGAAAACTGAATTATTAAAGTGATGCCTGTATGGGGCACAGCCCTGATGTAAGTCACTGTGGGAATTTAAGGGACACATTAAAGTAGAGCATTGATGACTATCAGAAGATTCCACCATGATTGGAAGGACATTTGAACCAGTTGAAACCAGGATACCCTGGTGCATTCACTTCAGGTGGCCACCTGGATCCATGAAATGAGTGTACCTGGGTTTCTGTAGCGATGCTGAGATGGGGGATCTTCCATATATTCTTCTTGCACTTTCTAGGACCAAGGTAAAAGTACCAGCCCAAGAGATAGAAACTGTAGATGGCCATGGGATACATTCCCCAGGGGAAGGCCCTGCACATAGCTGGCACATAGACATCACTGGATCACTTCCAGTAACCCAGGAGGCTATAAATGGGTCCTGACAGTACGTAGATATTGGCTCTGGACTGGACTTTGCATATTTAGTGATAGATGCAAATTGTATTAGTCTGCTCAAGCTGCCATAACAAAATACCACAGACAGGGCGGCTTAAACTCCAGATGTTTATTCTATCACAGCTCTGGAGGCTGGAAGTCCAAGATCAGAATGTCAGCAGGGTTAGTTTCTGGTAAGGCCTTTCTTCCTGGCTTGAAGATGGCCCCCTTCTTGCTGTGTTTTCATATGGCCTTTCCTCTGTATGAGGAGAGAGAGAGAGAGAGAGAGAGAGAGAGAGAGTTAGATATCTCATATCTCTTTCTCTTCTTATAAGGACACTAGTTCTATCAGGACCTCACTCTATGGCCTCATTTAACCTTAATTACTTACTTAAAGGCCCTGTCTCCAAATACAGTGCACATTGGAGATTAGGGCTTCCACATATGAATTTTAGGGGAACACAATTCAGTCCATCACAAAAATGCTCAAAATGCTATAAATGGACTGGAGCAGAAGATACAAGTTACATTACTTGAAACCAAGGGACTCACCTTGTAGCCCATAGTGTCCAACAAGGGGCAAAGCAAAATAACATATCAAATGAGCACATCATGTTGCATACCTTCTTAGAGTAATGATTTAATAGAAAATGGGAACAGGCAATTGGGACCTTTGTTGTCTAAAATGGGAGGAGATCAAGGGATGATGGGCTGCTTACTCACAGGACTTCATGAGTGTAGACATGCTCAACGTGAGGAGTGCCAGGGAAAGGTCTTCACTCAACGGACTTCTCAACTTTTCTTGGAGATCCAGGAAAGAGAGATTGGAAGAGGATGCTGGTATGACTATAAAATTCTTTCTCATCACCTCAAATCTTCCACTTCACTTCAAGTTTTTATTTATCTACCTGATGCAGTGGTCCTAAGACCAGGGCTGCAACTGCAGGTGTCAGAATCAGAGATCATCTCTAAGCAGGAAACTTTAATTATATTTTTAAAACTTTGTGCCAAAATTCCTGAGGATTTGATGGGTTGGACTGTGCCTTCACTCCATCTGGCAAAGTTAAGGTTGGCAGTGAGCATAACTGTATTGCCTAGTTATGGAGCTAACCCACTAGTTCAGCACACTGGGAATGGATGAGGGGAGGCAGTTGCTAGATTAGCATTGCTGCCAGCAACGTGGACCAGCACAGTGACTGGACATAATGTCCCCTTCAAAGGTGGAAATTTTAGGTTTAAATCAATAATAAATGGAGAGAAGGAGAAATAGTAGCTGAAGGTGAAGGAATGATTAAATGGGTTATGCAATGAGGGAAATTCAATATAACATCGATGCCTCAAGAGAGGCTCAGAGTAAGAGAATGGTATTGTCTCTTAGCACACGATGCTCAAAAGGATGCAACGTATGCTTTCTATGACATCCCTGTTTCTGGAACCTGGCAAGGTGAAACAAAAGCCTGTAAATCTGAGTGGTATTGCTCTGGGAGCCTTGTTGGTCATATGATATGAGGATGAACTGGACCAATTGTTGATGACTGAATGGAACTCTAGTAATGTATCAGTATCTTTTGACTCTCATTTTTTAGGTTACAGTTATTATATCATTTGGGAAGGAATTTTGGAGAACTACTCCTCACTGGCCATGACTGTGCAGTGTAAAACTCCAAGCATAGGAGTGATCACTGATCACTGTATACATATAAATTTGATGAGAAAATGCTGAGAAAAGTCCCTTGTTAGAATGGAAAAAATATAGCTGCTCTGCATGCCTGACTGTGCTGTGAACAAACACATAACACCTTGGTTTTTGAAGATGAAATGCTATTAAACAAAAGAGAAAGGAATGATGGGTTCCTAATGAGGATAGAGTAGTAAGCTTCACATGGTGGGTGTGAATTCCCAAGGGGACCCTCCTCACCCCGAGATGAGGAAGGTTATGGAAGGCTAATGCATATGCAGACTGAATTACATATACATGTGACTACCACTCATCTCTCCCTAGTATGGGAGACCCAATATTTTTGGGTCCAGAACATTGATTCTAACTCTAATTAAGACCATAAGTACCTAATACCAATAACATTTATAATGGATTAAACAACGTTGGTCCACAAGACTGAAAAGGGCTTTAGGAGAGAAAAGTACCAATCTAGGCATCATGGGACAAGCTGAGTTTGCTTTTAATTAGGAGTAGTATTCAGAGGGAAAGATTTATGGACAAGAATAAGCTGACTAGAAGCAGTTCTCTTCTGGGAGGAGGCAAAGGATCGGAATATATATTAAAAGATGATGGAGTTTTAGTGCAGTGGGTGATCCAGGCTCAACAGATAATGGAATATAATGTTAGCATCCAGTGCCCCTGACCCAGTAGGGACTCTTGAGGATGTTGATAAAGATGAAAGGGTAAGTAGTCATGGGACAATGGCTCCCCTTCCCAGCTGCTGAGGCCGAAAGGGTACACCTATGGGAGTCTTATGGACCCCCATGCTTATGGAAAACCTCTGGGGCACTTGCAATTTACACTGATGCACTGTGGCTGTACTCACTCCAATGATACATCAGGATAAGTCATATCCTGTAGTGCAGTTAGTAAGAAAAGGAACAATTCTGAATAACACCAGTGTCCTCCCCATAGGAGGGAAGTGGGTCATGTTATATAATAACACACAATTGGCACCTGTCTTGGTACAAGCCTGTGAAGTGGGATAAGGTGAGTGGCTTTATCCCCAATTATCTTAGAACCCAGAAATAACTGAATTATGGGATAATTGTAGTAACAATTGTCCATAGTAATATCTGGCATCTGGGCAAAGAATGATTTTGTTAGGAAAGAAAATACCTCTGTAAGTTTTACCAATTTGTACTGTATTAAAACTGTATTGTACTATGACCATATTGTGACATGATGCAACACTAGCATTTTGGATAAATGTGTATGTAAGTCATATGATAATACTGATATTGATGATCAAATATATTGGAATATTGGGGTTAAACCCTCCTCAGGATGTAACGCCAATGGAAAATGAATGACCTGGGGAAGAATGGATTTAACTAAGCATCAACTAATTGCACTCTAAATAGTTATGCACAAGTATATCACAAGGTACAAAAGTGGTAGCTCAAGAGAGCACCGAGTAATCAAATTAGTACAAAAATATGAAAAATGTATGCAATGGCTTTAGAGGATGGGTTATGTGTTCCCTTAAGCCTATATCTACTCTAAATTCACTCCTCCAAATGTTAGACGTACTCATGCTGATGTCATTGCTGTACCAGATATATAAATGGTATATCAAATATAGATGCCCAGAAAAATATGATTGTTTTGCTATAGGAGAGCCCATGCGAAGAGCAGGAGTGGGAGAGATTATGTGGGAAAGGGTTAACTTAATCAGCCTGAGGTAGTGAAACCCTGCACATTCCCAAGAAAGACCTGTCTTCAGGACTGGCCCTTGGCTAACAAATGTGATTCATAACGAACACCTGTTTTTGTATCCCTGTGGCCTTGGGCCATGCGGCACCAGTTTGATGAGATAGTTTATGTTAACAAATGCGATTTAAGGTGAATATCTGCTTTTCTCTTAGGGCTGGAGCTTGAGTAGCTGAAATCAGTCAGGTAGGTGCTATTTACCTATATAAATGGCACCCCAATAAAAACTTTAGGAACAAAGGCTTGGTTGAGCTTCCGTGGTTGGAACCACTTTGCACGTGTGGCATACATCATTTCTGAGATGATTAAGCACGTCCATGTGCTACAACTGGGAAAGGACAGCTGGAAGCTTGCACTTGGTTTCTTCCAGACACTGCCCAGGCATTTTCCCCTTGATTAGTTTTAATCTTATCATTTTGCTTTAATAAATCGTAATTGTTAGTATAACAGCTTCTGTGTCTTTGACTCTTTCTCGCTGAGCTGACAGTGGTTTTGTCAATCCCTGATAGAAAGGGAAAATTACTCAATCTAGTAAAAAATCTGGGCATTTGTGAAAAACCCAGAGATGACATCATACTTAACAGAAAGACTGGAAGCTTTTCCTCTGGGATCAGAAATAAGGCAAGGATGTTTACTCTTGCATTGCTTACTAACATTGTACGGGAAGTTCTAGCCAGGACAATTAGATAAGAAAAATAAATAAAGGCATACAGATTGGAAAAATAAAAGTAAAACTATTTCTATTTGCAGTGGACATGATCTTATGTGTAGAAAATCCAAAAGAACCCCTCTTCCACTTGCAAAACTATTTGAGCTAATAAATGAATTCAACAAAGTTATAGACTACAAGATCAATATACAAAAATCGGTTGTATTTATATAGAATAGCAATGGCTTATCTGAAAGGAAATTAAGAAAACAATTCCATTCACAATAGAATGAAAAAGAATAAAACACCTAGGGGAGATGAAGAAAAGTTGATTAATGGGTACAAATATATAGCTTGATAGAAGAAATAAGACCTAGTGTTAGATCAGTAGGGTGGCTATAGTTCACAATAACCTATTGTATGTTTCAAAATAACTCAAAGAGAATAATTTGAATGTTTTTAGCATAAAGAAAAAGACATATATTTAAGATGATGAATATCCCAAGTATACCGATTTGATCTTTACAAATTATATGAATGTGTTAAATTATCACATATATCCCAAAACTGTGCACATTTATTACACATCAATAAAAAATTTAAAAAAGTAAAAGAATTCTTTAAACTCTTACAACAAAAGGACAGCCCAGTTAAAAAAATAGACATAAGATTGAATAGACATCTCTCTAAAGAAGATATATAAATGGTCGATAAGCACATGAAAAGATATTCAACATCACTAATCATTAGAGAAATGCATATCATGATGAAATACAACTTCACACCCCTTAGAATCATAATAATAATAATATGTGTTGGCAAGGATGTGTAGAAATTGGACACTTCTTGCATTGCTTGTTGAAATATGAAATGGCACAGCTGTGGAAAACAGTTTGGTGGTTCCTCAAAGTGATAAACATAAAATTACCTTATAATTCAGCAATTCCACTCTTAGGGACCTACTCAAAAAAATTAAAAATAGGGACTCAAACAGATGCTTGGACATCAATGTTCATAGCAGCATTATTCACAATAGCCCCAAAGTCGAAATAACCCAAGTGTCCATCAACAGATAAATGGATAAACAAAATATAGTATATACATGTGATAAAATATTATCCAGCCATGAAAAGTAGTGAAGTACTGATTTATGCTACAACATGGATGAGCCTTGAAAAACATTGTGTTAAGTGAGAGTAACCAGAACTGAAAGTCACATATTTTTTAATTCCATTCACATAAAACATCCAGAATAGGAAAATCCATAGAGATAGAAAGCAGATGTGTGGTTGCCAGGGCTTGGAGGGAGAGACTCTGGGGAGTGACTGGTTAATGGATGGAGTGTTTCTTTTTAGGGGGTGATTGGAATGTTCTGGAATGAGATGGTGGTGATGGTTTCACAATACTGAGAATATGCTAAAAACCAATAAATTGCTGTGATGGTCGATTTTAGGTGTCAATTTGACTGGATTAAAGGATACTTAGCTGGTAAGCCATTATTTCTGGATGTGTCTGTGAGTGTGTTTCCAGAGGAGACTGTCATGTGAGTCGGTGGCCCGAGTGGGGAAGACTTGCCCTCTGTGTGGACAGGCGCCACATAATTGACCAGGGGCCTGGATAGAACAAAAGGGAAGAGGGAAGGCAAATTTGCTCTCCTGGAGCTGGGACACCCTTGTTCTCCTGCCCTTGGTCATAAGAACTCCAGGTTCTCTGGTCTTTGGACTATGGAATGCTTCCCCCAATCCCCACCTCCGGTTCTCAAACCTTCAACCTCAGGGGACCTTCAGCTTCATCATCTTTCCTGGTTCTGAGGCTTTCAGACTTGGACTGAACCAGCATTCCTGGGTCTCCAGCTTACAGATGGCCTGTCGTGGGACTTCTCAGCCTCCATAATCACATGAGCCAATTCTCCTAATAAAGCCCCTCTCATCTAACTGTCTATCTGTCTATCATCATCATCTTATTGGTTCTATCTCTCTGCAGAATACTTACTAATACAATTGTATATTTTAAGATGGCTAAAATGGTAAATTTTATGTTACATGGATTTTATCTCAATGAAAAAAAAGCAAAAAATAAAATAAAACCAACCAACCAACCAAACAAACAAAACAAACCCTTTGGCCTCCTCTGAGTGAGTGTTCTGGTCAAGGAGAAATAAGAATCCCGGAGTGTCAGGTGGTATTTTGGAGGGTGTTATAAAATCTATAATTTATAATTAAGTGACTTGGAAGATGATTTAGGAAACTGATAACATTTCCACAGGCCATATTAGCAATTCCCATAAAATCAATAACAAAAATGCATGAACATATGCCCTAAGAGCAATGACGACAAATGTGGTCAGCTGTTTTTCACCCCTAGAATTGTCCCTTTAGTCATTTTCCCCTGATGGCTTTACAGCCTGTCTTTTTAACCAAATAATTTGGCTCCATGTAGCCCACGAGTAATTTTCTTTTTTTCTAATATTTACTTTCCTCTCCAATTTTCACTGCTCATATCTATCAAAACCTAATAGAAATTCCTCTTCTTTAAAAAGTCTGTCTAACCACCATCTACAGTTGTTCTCTCCTAGACATGAAGTCAATGCTTGTTATCAATGCCAAGTCATGTGGCAAAACCGAATCCACATGTCTAAGGAATCATTCTTATATTTGTTCATAATTCTAGCTAGCCTGTTAATTCTGGAGAGTTTCTGAATTTCTTCAGCAATTCTTCTCTTAACATTGTGGTGGTATAGCTAGATCTGCTCTGAACTTTTGATATTTTTAATTTCCAATATCGAGGACAATTGCTATTGTGTGAACAAAATTGGATAAGGATCTGTCTAAATGGAAACCTAATAATGTCAGTTAGCAACTGCCTATGACCCATGAGATACATACACACTCCTTAGTGAAGCCCGTCCCTCTGTTGGCTAGCCCTAAAGTGAGTATAGACTCTTTCCTGTCCATTCCCTCTCATGCACTCTGTGTGCTACCTTGCTGAGCTTCTCGAACTTTTTACAATACCATCTCTTAGCATGTCTGTCCTCACACACACAGTTGTACTTTTTCTCAGATTTTATTTTTTTCTACCACATGTAGGTATTTATCCTATGACCCAGCCTATAGATCTCTTCCTCTGTGAAGTCTTAACAACTCAAATCAAGTTGGTCAAATAGAGAGCAGAATGCATGTGCTCTGATTAAACCTTTGACACCGTGTGTAGCCAGCTGAGCCTCCCAACCTTGCTCCTTCTCTCCCTTCTTCTTAGTGAGATGCCTGTTTAGATCATTCTGAGGACAGTCACAGTGAGTAGGCACTAAGATGACGAGGGGCTCAGAAAGACCTCAGAGTCTACGATTTATTGATTATAGGTTTCACCCATGATCCTTCATTTTTGCACTTAGAACCATCAATTATCACCTGCATCTGTGGGCACTGAGATGCATTTCACTTCTTAAACCAAGGAGAGTTTGTCCCATAGTATCTGCCTCCCTGCTCCCCCAAGAAGGGGAGCATTCACAAGGCTAGAATGACCATGGACCCCAGAGACTGGAAAAGAAGCTTATGTCTTAAGTCCCTGACCAGGCAGAATAGGAATTTGGCAAGAGCAGAATTGAAAGATGACAGATTTGGAAGCCATGTGCAGGAGTGCTAAGTGCCTATGGGGAACACACAGGAGCATACTGCCCGCATACTCTTTCTGGAGCAATTGCTGCCAGCACAGGCAGACAAAGCCTATTTATGGAAGAGCATTGTTTCAGCTTCCCAGCTGCTGCGTCAGGATGCAGTGAGGCTTCTGAGTCCACATAAAGCTGTCGGCTCAGGGAGAATGGCTGACAACCTTCAATACACACTCTTTTCAGAAGGGAAGACAAAACACAAAAGAGTCTTGCAGAATAACTTTTGGTAAAATGTGTTTGAATTCTGCATCAAGTAATTGAATGTAGCCTTTCTTACTGCAAGTTGGATGGGTGCTGAGTATCTGGAAATGAGGATAGGGAAGAAGATGTGAGAGGTAAAATTTTGTGATTAGGCAAACCTCTGTATTCAGTTTGGCAGTGGTGATATTAAAAGGGATTGTGAATTTTACAAAGTATGCTGTAATATGTTTTATTAACATTCCCTTTAGCTTTAATGTGAGGTAATAACTGCTGACAGATGACAGCCATTGTGGTTACTTGCTGGTACAGCTTATTCCATGGTGGGCAGAGTAAATGTGAGTGTCTACTCCACTTACAGTGGGTACCGAGGGACGATCAATTAGTGGGGCAGGACCTGAGCTCTGGAAGCGGGGTCATTCAGTGCCCCCTTTTGTTTTGTTTTTATTAATAACAACCTAGATTTTAATAATTAGGTGAAACTTATTTCAGAGCCTGGGACCCTTCAGTAGTTGTGATATCCCTGTCATTTCCAGGGGAAAAGTGAAGACAGAGACTCCCTGGCTTTCAGTGTCTCCTAAAGCTTATTGCCATCGTGAAACATAAAGGCTTCTTGAGAGCTGGGAAACTGACTGCTTTAGTCCAGCTCCCATGAATATATCCACAAAAATCAGTATGAGCTACATTCTTTTCCATATTAAAACATCCTTGCTCTACCAGCTCACTACCCTTCTCTGCCATAGTAATAACCAACAGCCACTGGAATGGGAGTTCCAAGAGAGCAGGGACTTTGTCTGCTCTCAGAGTCTCTGGCTCATTGGAGGAATAAGTAAATATGGGTTGTATGAAAGAACACCCTGTAATTAACCATGTGGCACTCTGCAAATAGAGATGGGAAAGCAAGTCTGGAAAGGTGAGCTTTCCTCCCATTTGAAGGTGTTTGTTTGACTTAATCATCCCATCCAGGGATAATGTATTCCTCTTCTGGCCTCTAGGTTGTTAGGTCTCCATTTCACTAGAGATAATGCTCAAATCCTACATGTTCTCCCCAGTATCTAGTTTTAATATTTCAGACAAGGTGAACACAAACTTGAAAATTTCTGTATTTGTTAATTAGATCCTATTTCCATTTGGGAAGTGAATTTGAGATATCTGTTTCAGAAACATGTGTTCTTGATCCAGTTCCCAACCTTCCCCTGCCTCATATCCTATTTGAAGTGCTATGTCTTTTAACTCTGAAAAAAACAAAAATGAAACTAAAAGTAAAAGAAATTCAGCAACAACAAATCCCTTTAATTTAAAATGAAAAATATGTATCAGGCAAGTTAAAGCTATTGGAATAATGAAATATTTGGAAATACAGTAAAATTTTGGGAATCCAAATGACTTAGTTAGCAGATATTACTTGGTTTGAGTGGGATTGGGCAGGTTGTCAATTTTTCAAACCATTGCAGCACCCTGAGCTTCAGCAGTCAGGCCATGAATCAGACGTGAATTAACTCCAAACTCCATGTGTAATCAGAGCAAGAGCAATTGACACATCATACCAGATTATTTTTCTTTGGTTTCAGAGTCATAGGTAAACCTACAGATATTCAGTAGAAACAGGTGGGCTGGGCAAAGGCCAGACAGGACAGAATTCAACCTCCAGGTTCCTGAGCCAATGGTCTTTGCTAATTTATATCTTTGTAGAGGCCTGGACCAGCTACTGTCTAGTACTGCCTGGATATCCCAGTGAGAGATATAATTTTGCACATCCTTGAGCCATTCTGTTTTTCATCATGAACATTTCACAACAGAGTATGCTACAGCCCTGAGACAAATGTAACAAAATTGTGTCTGGCTACCTGGTAGAGGACATTAACAACAGGTCGCAAAGTGACTCCATTTGTAGCTTTCCTCAGCCTTCTTGAACTTTGTCATAATGGTGTGTGCTTTTTGGAGCATCTCTTCAAATCAGAAGGAACAGGAAATAATCTACTGAGCATACTTTCTTTTCCTTTCCTGCTCTCTAATATTATTATTTTTTTTGTAGTGATGCTTACTTTTGTTATTTGTAATGATAACATTGGGAAAGGGAGGAAATGTCTTCTCAGACTCAAGAGAAGCCAAGGATAAATGGAGGCCCCGGACTGTGTGATTCTTCACTCTTCTGGCCAGATTCCTAGAAAATCATCCTGGTGAGAAGCTTTGAGGAAAAAGGCAGTGATTAAAGAAAAACCAAAAAAGCACCAAACTGAAGCTTCCATGACATTGTAACAGATGAGATAGGGAGCGTTCAGGGTGGGATGGCTGTAGACCATGACATCATAACAGAGACTTGTTCCAGTGCTCCTTAAACTTTGCTGTGCAAAAGAATCACCTGTGGTCTTGTCACAAGACAGATTCTGGTTCAGCTTTTTGAGGTGGGGACCAAGAACCTGCATTTCTCACGTGCTCCTAGGTGCTGTCGATGTGGCTGGTCCATGAACATCCTTTAATTAGCAAGATCTGGAGATCTGCCTCTATTATTTACTAACTTGTGACCAAAGCAAGTCACACTGCTGAAACATCATCAGGCTTATTTATTTATAAATTTATTTATTTGTTATGAATTGAGGTTAATAATATCAATAATATAAATGCCTATCTCACAAGGGTGTTGGGAGACATAAGGAGAGAACTAGATGTTTATTTCACATACATACGCACATGGATATAGCCTACATTACAAGGCTCTGTGAAATATTACTGGTTAATTACTAGTTCATACCTATTCTCTATCACTATCATCAAGACGACGAATAAATGGGAACCTGTTAAAGTCACTGTTGGCCTTTCATGACTTCTCCTCCTCTTTAAAACAGCCTCTACTATTCCCATTAATAAGATTTCGCCAGATGCAAATCCAGGAGGTAGGTGAGTGGTAGCTGGGGGCTAGTGGACACACGTGGACCTGCCCCAGCCAAAAAGGCTATACCTTGCACATGGGAAACCGTAAGATGTGAGACCCTTAGAGACTGTTAACCTCAGGGCCACACAGATTGGCATTGGATCGTCACTACACAAGAATGACTGGATAAGACAGACAGGAGATTTTATTATAAAACCAGGTTGGATGCAAATAAAACAAAGATGTACTCCCTTGGGAAAGGGATGTGACAGACTGAACAAGCATTGCTGGTTGTTCAACTGAGCTCT
>CAUYPO010090344.1:0-78444 GCA_963574435.1 Cheirogaleus major
ACACACACACACACACACACACACAAACATTAAGACAGTAATTCTATGAAGACTTTTTTACTAATTAGTTGTAGAGAGTTTATATCAACTTCTCAAGGTCATAATTGATACTTAAATTTTAAAAGTAAGAACACTTTTTACTCTGCCTGCATTTTTTATTTTGTCATATTGTCTCTTTAGCTGGGCTGATTTTAGCTACGTCATCCTGACCTATCAGGTATAGTCTGATCAAAATAAAAATGAACAAGTTACATTAACCCAGAATATTCAGTGCTGTATATGTGTGTACGTGTGTGCTGCATGTGTGTGCATCTATTTGGGCGGGGGTAAGGAAAGATGCATTGTTACTAACCAATCCAGAAATCTAAAGAAAAATGCTATAGTAGGCTTCCATGGAGCTTGTATTTCCATTAGATTTAACCTGGAGGTGACTTAGGGTATGTTATATTTATATTCCATAATTTAAATGGCATCCCAGGGATATGTACCTTTATAGCACACCAGGAGGGGATTAGGATGGGTGTAACATGGAAGCGGAGAAAGACCCAGGTCTGAAAAAGTTCTTGGTTAGATCCTACAGGCAGTGTGTCCTCTCCCTTCCCTCCATATCTGACCTCTCCTCTGTGGAGATAGGAAAAGCCTGCATCATAGTAGAAATCTAAGGAGATTCTGCCCAGAAAAATTCTGCCAATGTATGACAATCCCTATCTACTTAAAAGCCATTGACAAATGGTTATTCTTGAAAACCTCATCTCCTTCTTCCTTCACCCCAAGTGCTAAACACCTCCAGGGAGCTGCTGCGTCTTGTCTTTCCAACAGGGACGTGACAGCAGCAATAACAGTATGGTCCATCTGGGACCACTGCCTCTACCCTGGCACCCAGAAATTTGTCTTTCTTTTTAATAGCATCCAGTCTAACACCATAATATGGTAAAACTGGGCATCTACCAGTCGTAGCCTGTGGCACTTCTCCTCATCCAAGGGGAATCACAGAAGCACATCTCTGAGCCTCATGAGCAGCTCAGACCTGCCCTCTTTCTTGCATTTCTGTGTCTTTCAATTCACCGGATCTTAGTAATCATTGAGAAAAATCCCTAAGCAGTGCAAAATCATCACAGTTTCTATGTAAAACAAAACAGAAACCTCATTCCCCAGAGCACACGTGCACTTAATGTAACATTTGATACACTTCTGCATTTTGTTCTTTTCTTTCCTGCCTCGCCCACACTGCCTCCCCTTTACACCATATTTTCTCCTTTCTTTTGCTATTCTTTTTTTTTTTTATTGCTGAAAAGCTTTTCACTTACAACTGAAAATATTCTAAGTGACAAGTAAGTAGCCCCTTCTCAAACAAAACCTGCAGTAACATGCCTGGATTACATTAGGGAATGCTGGAGGGGACCCCAAAACCAGTGTTTGAACAGTCAACCTGACAGAATCCAAGGACACCATTGAAAGGGCTCCTGTTACCTAACTGACTTACAGCTAATCAGTGTAATCCGCATGACAATACATTGTCTGACTCCAGGAACCTGCTGCAACAGCCAGTGGGAAGGAGAACCAGAGTAGCACTGGGAGGGTCCCTGCCTTTGCCACCGTCATGCTGCATGAACTGCCTGTCTTTTGGCTCTGCTTTTGAGCAGTGTGGACCAAGACGTTTCACAGAGTGAGATAACTTAGGTTTATTTATTAGGGAAAGTGAGCTGAGCATGGAGACAAAAACAGAGAGAAAACCACAGAAAGAGATCAATAGCTAATGCCCAAATCCCAGGAAGCAGAGCAGTAGTGAGAGTAAGTTTCTTGGCAGGAAAACCAGATTGTTCTAGAAAGGAGTTTTGGGAAAATGTTTGAACGAGTCTCAACAGAATGAAAATGTTTCTGAAAGAGCCCTTTGACTGTTTTTCTCTTGGACAATGTGAAGACCAAATGAAGGAAGAATAGACGCAGGATGGTTAAATCTTTTAAAGGTAATTGAAACTTTTCCTGTGGCTAGTTAGCCCATTTCTGAGAGTTTAGCTCTCAATTCTTCAAAGTGTAAGAATGCAAGAATTGACTCTCAATGCCCCTGGGTCTGTCACCTCCCAAATCTGGGTTGAATGAGTAAGTAGCACAATACCTGTTTTAGCACCAACGACTGTGAATTTTTGTCAAATCTCCTTCCCACTCAACAAAAAAATCTCCCAATGTTTGTGATCAACATTTTTTTCAAAAGAACACTTCTGTTGTCAGATTCTTGCTCAAAACTGTTTAATCAGAAAGAAAGGTACGTACAGTTACACTGTGACTCTATTTCAGACAATATTGCCCATGAAAAGGAAGGTTGACATAGAATGCCATTCTTGTTTATATTTAATATAAATGTACAGACAAGACTTAGGGTACTAAAAGGAAGGAGAAGGAGAAAGAGACATTGAGCATTAGAAGGTACAGTTTATGGCTTCTACATAATTTTGAGTGAATTTTTATGTAGATTGGATGACCAGATGGAAAATAATCTTTAATGGCTTGAATAGCAAGATGATCTTGTTGACTATCATCAACGTAGGCTATATATAGTCAGATTACTATTTCTTATCTTTTGTTCAAACCTCTACATCAAAGAACTATTATCAACTGTCCAAGTGGACAGCAAAGCCTTGCAATATCTTAGAACACTCAAGAGTGAGGAAAATTAGAAAGCATTCTTTCTTGGGATAAAGGTAGGTTTGCTATGTGTTGAAGAGAAGAGAAAGTAGCTGCTGTTCTAGTTATAGTACTAAAGTACTGTTGTGGGAACAGGGACAGAATATGTCTCTGGTAAATTAAGATAGTTAATGAGAAGTCAAAGTTTAATTCTAAACTGGAAAAAGCTAGATGTTGTATCACAGCAAAACCATTAAATTTGCTGCAATAATTTTCTCAGTGATTCATTTATTCAACAAGTATTTATTGAACAACTATTATCTGTCAAGTTCTGTTAAAACATTGAGGAAACTGGAAAGAACAAAATAGGTGAGAATTCTGCTATCATAGAGATTATATCCCAGAGATTATCATCATTTTGCTATATAATCAATGCAGCTATGCTGAGAATGCAAAGATTGGCCTCATTCAATCTGGCCATTCTTCTCTAATAATGTCATATAACATATAATGCTAAAGCCTTATGATTAATCTATGGAGAAAAGAGATCTCCTATGTGATATAATACATAGCTTAATTTAATGGTGTTTGTGTGTATGTGTGTGTGTGTATGTTTGGGTGGACAAGAGATGCATTTTAATATGTGGAATTCAAAAAATATCAAAGACAAAGAATTATTTTGAGGAGAAGAGTTGGTCTTCTTGGAGGTACTCAATATTTTTTCATACAGAATCACAGAGTTACCTAAAGGAAATAATTTCTTTTCTAAAACCCCTGGGACATTTCCTTCAGGGCCTAGTGGGTGCAATTCAGTCGACTCACGACAAAGGAGAATAGCATCAAGAAGATGCAGTGAGTACTAGAAAGTAATAATGAAGACTAAGTCCAAGGACATAAGAGGGGCTGTTAGTTACAAAAGAGAGAATGAATCTGGAATTTGACCATTTATTAGGCATTAATTCTGCTAAATATTGTTTAGTTCATAGAAATGGACAAAGTATTACCTAATAATAATGAAATTGAATTCAAAAAGTAGAAAGGTAGTATCCTTTAAAAAATATAATCTGTGAATTGTTGCATTTTATAGAAGTTTGGAGCAATAATAAAATAATCACTGGGCCAAATCCTTATCTTTAAAGATAATAATTTTAAAATGAAATACAGTATACAGTATTTTCAAGTACAAGGACAACAAGGAAGTTGTTTGTGGAAAATGCTTATCTGTTTGAAGCACTTTCTTTAATTTCTTCTCCTTAGCCTTATATTGTGTTCTTTCCTCTGCATTAACCTAAAAGTTATGTGGTATTTTGTTTTCCAATACATTCCCTTGAGGTACCTAATAACTTTTGGAAAGTAATACAGATTATAGGTGATATTATTATACATATTTGCTTTTGTAGGTCAATGTCTGTGTATCTGTTCTATATCCTCCTCCCTTCATACAACACACTCAAAAAAATAAATAAAATCAAACAAACCAACAACAACAACAAACCTAACAGATCAACTGCAGACTAATCCCAGAGGAGGACATCAACCCTTTGATTTCAATCTTAGATAAATCCCAGTAAAACCAATGTTCAATTTTTCACACTCAATTTCAATTTTGGCCATTTTATTTGAAAATCAAAATTTATTAATTATTACCAAGATTGTAATAAGAAAAGTCTACCCTCTAAAATTCTTTAGCAACATCCATAGAATAGATGCATCTATTCCAAACTATTTTTTAACCATCTGCTTTGATTCAGTGAGTCTTGCAATTGGCATGCATTGAAACTTTGGTTCCAAAAGTGATGCCATTTTTTTTCCTTTTTCAAATTGAGGTCAATATAATAAAGGGAAATGACACTTTCTTCATGTGATAGAAATAACCCAACTAAATAATGCACATAAAAATTCTCTTTGGAAAGTATTAAATCAAATAAGCTTGTTTTTGCAGAATAGTCAAATGTCTTTATTAGAAGCAGCTAGTCTTCTACTCTATATGGTGTTTTAGGGGGTTTATAAAGGTCTAGTGAATAGAGTATCATCATTTTTAAGTAATCCTCAGAATAAAGAAACACAAAGGCCGGTGCCAGTTGACTGAAATGTGGCTGATGCAATTCACTGTCTCCCCAATGGATTGAGCCACAAGGAATATAAACCATGAAGATGATTGATGTGATTAGATTAGTCATGTGAAAGTGTATTTTAGCAATCACCTATAGACAGCCAGCTGAAGTCCTTATTGTCTCAGTTGTCTCAGAACCTAATAGATTCTTGGAAGGTATTACTGAATACAGGTGTCCCTCATCTAGGAAAACAGATTAACAAAATCCCAAACTCTCAAACAAAGTTACTATGAAATAATTCAAACTACAGTAGGATTTAATCTGCAAGTTACCCTTTAAGTATAAGCTACGTTATGCAAGTAAGCATTTTGATTTGCAAAAACTGAAATTGTTAAACATTTCTATGGCACATTCATTGTGTAAGACAGATGGTACATGCACTAAAATCCCAACTTTTATTGAATGTTAAGCACAGAGGAATTGATTGATTTATTCTAGGTTATTCTAGGTTCAAAAACCCATATTACACAAAATAATGGAGAGCAAAGGATAACCGCTCTGACCACAGCAGTCACAAATCTTCAAGGCTGAACCCGACCATCAACACATCACAAACTTCTAAACTATAGAATGTTTAAGCCCCTACACCATTTTTTAATCTATATCATGTTGACTATAGCATATGAATCATTCAACAGTCACAATTCAAGTTTGACCTTTCCCTTTCTTATCTAAAGAAAATTTTATTTTCAAGTATTCAAGAATATTTAAACTATTCAAAGTATTTCAAGAGAACTTTTGGCACTTGGCACCCAGCTCAATAGCTAACAGTTGCTGCCACCTATAGGCTCAATCTCAAGAGAAAGGGCTGGGACAGGAACAGACGCTTACAAGTTTCAAAGGCACATTTCGACAAAGCAGCGTTTTTTCTTATTAAAAAAAAAAATTAGTATGCGTAGACTGTTAATGCAACTCTCTGAAAAGGTGAAATTAGACATGACAAACTTCATTGGCTTCTTTAACAACAATCTCTTTATACCACCTCATAAGGGGCAGGAACTTTAAAACAGCAGCCTTTCCACCCACAAAGCAACCAAATGAAACAAAATGAAGCAAATTAGTTAGGTCTTCAGTCCCATCCAATTGTGACTTCCATGGCTACATGATCAATATGAAAATAAGTGACAAGGAGATAATGTCTTTTGCTCCCACTAGCATGTATCACATGTGAGAGTCTGAATTTCTTTAGATAGATTCTCTCCCATCTGGAGATTTTGTGAACTCTTCCTTGTGTCAAATCCAGTAAAAAGAGAAGGAAAAAATTGAATCCATAAAAAAAATTCAGAATTAGATCTCACCCTCAGAACTTTTTTATCGGTAAAATAGAGATAATAATGACTACCTCCAAATGTCATTTAAAAATATTTATATATATATGTATATCTATATATGTGTGTATTTATGTTTATATACACATATAACTATATATATATTCAATGAATAACATACAGCAGATCATAAAAATGTTTGTCCTGTTACACCCACTAATTTTATAATATTCCACAAGTCATTTCATAATTGGACTTTTGCTTTTTCATTTGTAAAATTAGGAACTTAGACTAAGTAATTTCTAGATACTTCCTAGGCTGAGTGTTCTTGCATATAGCATTGGAATTTGGCATTCTCTCTACCCATTTCTGTATTTGGGCTATCCTTGTGGTGGATAAATGGTTGAGGATTAATTCCCTCTAGCTATGTGTTCCTTCTATATTCTAGGACACTTGAAAACCAGGATAGAAGGAACCATCACCATGGCTAATGTCCATTTCACTATTCTGTAAGTACTGTGGACTGACTATGCCCTCCAAAATTTATGTGTTGAAGTTCTAGCTCTCAGTACTCAGAATGTGACTGCCTTGGAGATACCTTGATCTTGGACTTCGGGCCTCTAGAACAGAAATAAATTTCTGTTGTTTAAGCTACCTAGGCTATGGTGTTTTGTCAGAGCAGCCCTAGCAAATTAACACATCCCTCGAACTAACTTTGAGACTTGAACAAGTTACAATTAACCATTGAACTACATGGGCTTGAACTCTGTGGACCCACTTCTATGCAGATTTTTTTAGTAAAAGTTGTATCAGTGTGCCTGTCTCTCCTGCCTCCCCTTTCACCTCCTCCACCTCTTCTGCCTCTGCCACCCCTGATACAGCAAGACCAACCCCTCCTCTTCCTCCTCAGCCTACTCAACGTGAAGACAATGAGGATGAAGACCTTTATGATGATCCACTTCCACTTAATGAATACTACATATATTTTCTCTTATTATTTTCTTAATAACATTTTCTTTTCTCTAGCTTACTTTATTGTAAGAATACAGTATATAATATATATAACATACAAAGTATGTGTTAATCACTGTTTATGTTATCAGCAAGGCTTCCAGTCAACAGCAGGTTATTAGTAAAGTTTTGGGAGAGCCAAAATTTACGTGCAGGTTTTCAACTGATGGGGGTCAGCACCCCTAACTTCTATGCTGTTCAAGGATCAGCTGTATGTATGCTCTCATATTCGTTATATTTAAAATATAGATAATATTTTCTTTTAAAAGTATGAGATTAAAAATGATTTATATAAATAACCTACTATGCATCCAATACAAAGCAACAGTTCAAACATTAATTCTTTCCCTTACTTAATCCTGCCTCTGCTGTCAAGTAAATGAGTAATCTTTGGAGTGTAATGCCACCTACTCTTTTTTCTCTTCCAGTAGTCACCTGTTCTGTGTGTACAAATAATTTGACAAAATATTTTTATAAATGTTAATAGATAATATCTTTTGTGAAACTATATACATTAAATATGGTTAGTTATATTGTTAAAAATACAACTAATTGCAAAGTATACCGTTGAAGATGACGAATATATATGAAATCAAAACCATCCTAATCAATCTGGACCATACAGGTGCCACCCCTGAGCAAATGGTAAGGTTTGCTCTACAAAGCTTCACGGATTGTACCATGTTAACATTACAAAGTTGAAATGTTCATTCAAATCTTACCTTTGGCATACATGTCTTCAGAACTTCCAAAAACCTAACATATGATCAAGATAATCTTAATATGTCTCTTTTTCTCTTCCTACCTTCTAGCAAAGGCCCAAACAAAAAATTCAGAGTCGCTTCTCTTATACTCATCATCCTCTCTCCTCTTCATACTCCACCTTCCATTATATCCTGGTCTTTGCCTTGTCATATCAGTGGAGGATTAATTCAGTGTCTTCTTAATACATTTTTTAAAATTTGCTTCTGAAGATTTTGTGAACCGATGGAGCTTGGGGCTAATAAAAACAAAATAACCATACTTGTAAAACTATACTAAGTCAAGGAGGGAAAACTTTCAATAAGAAAACATTACCTTTCTTATTCTATTGGCCCAATTCCATAATCCTTTTATTTTTTCCCTCCACCCTTTTCCTTCACTCCACACTCAAAGCAGAATCTTTCCAGAAGCCCATGAAAAAAGAAAAATAATGAAAACAAATGTAAGTTAAACTTTCTACAAACCTTGAAAAATGAGCTGTTCTGGTTCAGTTCAGGTTTTTTGGCAAGGATCCAATATCAAATAAGAACAAGATCACATATCCAGGATGAAGAGTGAAAAGTGTATAAAATCTAAAAGTAGGTGGAGAACTGATTGGTTATCCATCGAATTAAAGAGGAAGCTACCTTTGGTAATCAGGTAAAACCAGCAATTTTCTCAAATACGACTCAGGGTATCATGACTATCATAATCACACCATCTAAGATAGTAAAGTAATATAGTAAAGTTTTCAAACTGACAAATGCTTGAATAAGTCATAAAATTTGATACACTTTAACTTTAGCATAAATAGTAAATACAAGAAAAGAGAAATATAATTTGAAATTAAAAAGGATAGTCATAAATTTATCAATCTGGTTCATTAGTTACAAGTAGTACAAAATGTGGTCGGTTATTTGAGAAATAGTAGAATAAAAGAGACAATTAAAAGAACAGGACATTTATTAACAAGCCAGTTTCTTTGGTGGACACTGTTGGTTAGAAGACTGGACTCCATTCACAATTCCTCCCGTAACACCTTCCAGTGATTGATCTAGTATAGATCCATGTGACCCAGTTCTGGACAGTACTATGTAAGCAGAAGTCACTGGGGAGAGCTTTCAGGAAAGTTTTAAATATATATATATATAGATAGATATCTTTAGATATAGAAAAGATAGATAAAATTAAGTCTTTTACCTGTATCTCTTCTTTTTTGGAACCTGACATGATGACCAAAAGTGCACTAACTCTCTTGTGATCACGAAAGCATGAGCATGAGGAAAGAAGACCACTTACTAAAGATGGCAGACCTCAAAAATGCAGAGACCCTTTTTATCACACCAACTCAATCGGCTTATCCTCAGACTTCTACTGCAAGAGACAAACAAACCCTTTTGTTTATTAAGCTACTATAATTTGATTTTCTATTACACATGGCCAAACACACTTCCAACTTATACAATATCCTCAAAAAGATTCATAAGACAGTTCACCCATAAAACAAGAACCATTTGATATGAAAAATGAACAGGCAGAGAATTTGAAAGAATTCTTGTGATTTCAACATAAGATCAGCAAGTTAAAAAATACAATAATAGAAGGGTCAAAAGATAGACTAAAATCAATTTCTCTTATTAAGAAGCAAAAGGCAGAGACATAAAATATGAGAGGAAAGTTCAGATAAATGGCAGACAAGTGCAGGGGCATGAAATTTGGTCCAACAATATCTTCAGAGAGAAAAGAAGAAACAAACGTGAGAATATAATCAAAAAACTCAAGAGAATTTGTTTCCTCCTCTGAAGTAAAGCATATATATCAAATTGAAAGGAACTACCAAATGTTAAACAAAATGAATGTAAAAAAATATCTATACCTTGGCTTATCATTGGAAAGTTTCAGAATCTAAACATACTGAATAGATCTAATAAGCTTCCAAGAAGAAAATATAAGGATTTTATCTACAAAGAAATTTTCACCAGAGTTTCATCAACAGAAGATGCTATTAGAAAATTAGTAATATATTTCAAGTTTTGTAGACAAATGATTTTCAATGGTAAGTTGTAAATTCAGCCAAACTGCCATTTGTGAATATAACAGAGTCTCTCTCCATTCTTGATGTTTCAATGCTGCCAGTTTTCGATCTCCACTCCTCTCTCTTCCCCTCATGCCCACATTAAGGCAAACTGATAAATAGCTCCAGGTGCTCCCTCCTTAGGCACTAGGGGGAATTTCAAACCCTTATCCTGGCCTCACCATTAACCACAATAAAAGCCAAAGCCACTTATCCATTCCATCACTCAAGTCATTTCTAACTAGCTTAGGGTACCTGCCCTGCTATCCTCAGAAAGCCTCATTATATGAATAACATAAACATTTTCACACCATCTTGGGGAATGTACGGCATCATCAGTCTCAACATTTAAACCAATTTTGGGTGAGGAATTGATCCTGCCTACTGAGAGACAACCATAAGACGGAGGCCAAATAAATGTATTTCCTAATATGCAATGCTTCAGATACTTAACTTTCCATGCAATCTTTCTGCAAAAAAAAAAAGATCTTTGACGATATTCTCCAGAAAAGTGTAAAATGTTCCCAAGATGACATCCATCTAAAAAAAGAAATGTGATTCAAGACATAGAGGATTTAATCCAGGAGTGTGATGAAAATAATTTCTGAGATGTCTATGGCAGGTCCAGAAATGAGTCAGACCAAATTAGAATGGAAAGTAAGAACTCCAAGAAGTCAGGATTTCTTAGAACTTCAAGACAAATGAATAATTAAGAAGTTTAAACTTCTTGGTGATATAGGAACATAGTTATATAAATAAATTTCTTATGCCAACAAAAATAAAGAGAGACAACTGAAAATTTCAGGGGGAAAATCTCAATTAAAAATTTATAGTTTAGACATGAAGTAAATTAAAATGAGAAATTATTTCAAACAGTTGATGGTGTGAAATACAAAAACAAATCCATCTCACTTTGATATTTGTTTAGTATATAGAATTATTTATTTATTAGTGTTTCAAATCATAATAGTTGGTTCTTCAGAAGAAAAATAACCACATAATTACTGTATTATAAATGCTGTTTATTATATTTTTTAATTTTAGAATTCACCTGTAGACAAACCACAGAAGGCTTACCTATAGTTTCAGATTAGAATGCAATTGCTAAAAATCTTAATGAAAAATAAATCTTAGCTGATTCCTGAAACAAAGATGTAGAGGTGAAAAGGAGAGAAATATAAAAGTGTTAACCTGTTCTGAGAGTGGGAAATCAAAAGATATGGTGAACATTTGAAGAAACAAGAAATAGAGATGTCACGTTGGGGGGGGGAATGGTAGGGGCAATGTATGTAATCCTAACAATATTTGTACCCCCATTATATGATGAAATAAAAAAAAAAAGAAATGGAGATGTAAGCACATTATTTAAAGTCAAACAAAAAAAAACAGAAAAAATAATAATGTAGTCACCAAAATCTGGGAGAGGGTAGAAGAAATAAGAAAAAAGAAATAATGCATCAAATTCCTTACTTTTTAGAGCAGAGCATTATTAAAACTATTTACAATCATAGGTTAAGAAATAAAGTCATATTAGTTGGAGTTCTATTTTCTAGCCTTTCTATGGCTGCCAATGATACTGTCAGCTTTAGATTTTTTTCTATTATATAAGAATCGTGGAGTGGCCAGTAGTTTTATTTTTTTTATAACATACATACTCGATAATTTCTAGGCTGCATTCTGCATTTCATGTTAAGAAGGCCTCACCTGAAACCCCTCTTAAAAGTGAACCTAGAAAGACTAAAAACAGGAAGAGTTCATTTTTAACTCTACCATTTTGGTTACCTCTAGCAAGGGAACTGGAAAGAAAGAAATAGTTGAGAGTAGAAACTTTATTTAATTTTATTTTCTTACAGAACATTTACAAATGTTTACTGTGGTCTATGATACATTTATATATATTTAATTCCAGACCATCCATTTATTTGCTCTTTGACTTATGTGATGTTTTTCAAATTACTTAACTTCTCTGTATCTGATTATCTCATCTATAGAACAGGAATAATAATTGTACTTACTTATCTCATGGATTGTTTTGAGAATTAAATTAGTTTGTATGCTCATAGTGTACAAAACAGTGCTCAACACATACTAAGCACTAAGAGTGTGCTAGTATTAATTTAAAAGAAAAAGAAGCCAAATAAATTAAATATGCTCTAACTCTCTAAGAGATCTGTTATTGATGGTTTTCCATGGGAAAAAATAGGTAATTTTAGCATTTGTGGCATAGCTTAACAATAGACAACAGTGAAACTGTACCATCAGCTGAAATACCTCCATGGTACCAAGATCCATGTTGTTTTCCAGGTAAATTCTGTGTTTTGTCCAAAAGACCAATATGTATGCTGACACATCAGTATTCAAAATGATGGGCATCAAACCAAACCATCAGTAAGAAAGAAATTGCTTTGTAACAATTTTGCAAGCACAGTATTTTATTCCTTCCTCATTAACTATAGACATCAAACATACAGTTGAGAATCGAGTTCTCTAACAGGAGATACTTTTAAGGCAATTGGTAATATGGCTAATTTAGTTCTCAGAAAGTTATCATGATTATGGGCCAATTCTTCAGCCTCCTTTACATTTCTACAGGGCACAATAAAAGAAGATAACTCAGTAGAATACCAAAGTAAATGTATGACTTGAATATTCACGCCTCCACCCCCACCCCCTGTCCCTTTGAAAGTAGACACAAAACAAGAGCCTGGTCATTATTACCTGAATCTCTGACTTCAAATATTGAATAACAAATTTTAGCTAAATTTTCTTGCTTAAATGATTCTGATTTTCATTAATGATTACAAAGGTTGAAAAAGGTCTGTGTAATGTACAGTTTTGTTGTTAAGTGAGAACCCCATTAGCTGGCTACGGAAATGAATTTGAATAGGTCTCAGTTCTTCAACGATCAGATTGTCTTTGGGTGCCTTGGCAGTTCCTTGGGATGAGGTTCATTCCTAGAGAAACTGTGGTTGGATTATATCTGTTCACATTATAAAAATTCTCCAAGTTGTATACTTGTGATCTCCGTACATTTTATAAATGTATGTTGAAATCCTATATAAAAAAAGCTTTACAAAAGAAAAATCACAGTTTTTATACTTACCACCTACCTTAGAGAACTTGAGCAATTAACTGCTCAATGCCTGTTTGCCCACCTCATCTCCGTGGTGGGGTTGATAAAAATTATATTTACCTCATAATATTGTTGTGAATATTAAATGAGATAACCTTTGTAAGAGCAGTGCTGGGACATGGTCAGTACTAATGAAATATGACCTACAATCACTACTTCAGTTATTCCTTATAATATTTGAATGGTGCTATCACATACTTACATACTTCTAGCTTCAATTTTTTCCCCTTCATCTTGATGCTTTCAATCATCTGTTTATGACATGGTTTTGAGTTGTCTGGCTCATTGTCTCTGAGTGTTGCATGCATCCTTGCAAACCCCAAACCAAACACAATTCTCCAAGAACTCTGACCAGCTGAACTTTTACATCCCCGTTTATGAAATAGAGCCTTTCTTGAATTGGGTAAAGCAGCCTTGGGAAGAGGGTTACCAAAAAATGGGGAGTCATATTGCACTTATGATTGGCTAAAATGAAAAAAAGGTTTATCTTTTTTTTTTTTTTAAATATGCCAATGCTAAATCATCTTCTCCATCCATCCTTTACATGTAATCTTTCTGGATCCAATATCAGGATTTTACATGTAGATTCATTAAAAGCCATCTGCAAAAATTTAGCCAATCATTCTGGGCAGTTGGGGTCAATGCCTTTGTGTAGGTTTCCTGTATACATAAGACAGTATGGATTTTCAAAACTGGAAAAGAATTGGAAAGTAGATTCAACAAGGGCCCTTTTTCCCTCAACCACAGAAATGGAAATCGAGAGCACTGATCTTAAATAAAGGAGTGCTTGAGTCATCCAAAATAAATCTTCAGCTTTTTCTACTTTTGAGCTTATTGTGAATTTCTCCAAGAAGCCTAAAGTAGATGCTAACAACTACAGTGACCAACTTTACTCTCTGCCCCTGGGCTGTGACTGTCACTATCTGTTAGAGGCTTCATTATTATTATTTTTACATCAAGGAGAGTTTCTAAGGCTAAATCCCCTAATTGGCAGCAAACTTGTCAGATGCTCACCCTTCATAAACTATAAAATCCCCTTCTCAGTCATTAAGTCATTAGTAAAGGCAGAGTACAATGGAAAAAAGCCCATTTGCCCAAATCAGAATTAAGAATCATCATGCCAAGAGATGGTTTGCTTTTAAGATGGTTCACTTTTAAGAGGGGTTTCAGGTGGGGCCTTCTTTAACATGAAATGCAAAATGCAGCCTAGAAACTATTGAGTATGTATGTTATAAAAAACAAACTGGCCACTCCACAATATCTTATATAATAGACAAAAATCTAAAACTGACAGTATCATTGGGCAGCCATAGAAAGGCACATAAACATCTTCTTCTAGGACCTCTGGCTTTAGTAAACTGAAATGTAAGCCCAAACTATATTTTGGATAGTGTTTTATTGACAACATATTTTTGCAAATATATTCATTTTATTTTTATTCAGAAATAATTTAGGTAATAAATTATCTTATAATCCCCTCGATTTCAGAACCTAGGTGCTTAGCACTTACTGTTAGAAAACCACCAAATCATAGGTTTATATGAAGTAATTCTTCCACATAATGTAGTCAATTAGAAAGTATTCATTGAATACTGTATTTATTCTAATCTTTTTAGCAATTTTTTTCTAAGACTGAACTTAGATGTTTACAAATAAATACTAGAAGATGAAAATAGCTGGAGGCACTTCTGCAGTCTCTCATTTGCATTGTTCATGAGCCTCTTCACCTGCGGTTATTCTAAGTGAACACCCTGTCCTATTGCTGATAATAGTCTGACTGTTTATTTATAAATACCGAGTTTTCTCGAAAATAAGACCTATCCATAAAATAAGCCCTCGCATTTGTGCAATATAAGCCCTACCCCGAAAATAAGACCTAGTGATGGGCGTGGCTACGCAGCATATCTGCACAACCCATGCATTTCATCGGGGAGCAGTAAAGAAGATGAGCAGCCCTTCTCATCTGCCCCATGAGAGCTCTATTGCTCGACATGAGAGATTGGGGCCAATGGTTCTAAAAGAAATAGAGTCGCAAGAAATTCAGAATGGAATTTGGGGTTTGGAGAGTTATGATGATGTTCCAGAAGAAGACGACTTAACTATATTTGAATAAATGTAGATTGTTGTACTGTACTTAAAAAAAATACCACCTCCCCTGAAAATAAGCCCTAGGGTGTCTTCTTGAGGAAAAATAAATATAAAACCCTGTCTTATTTTCAGGGAAACACAGTAGCTCACATGCACACAGCACTTAGTGTGTGCTGTACACTGGTTTTTTTTTTTTTTTTGAGACTGAGTCTCACTGTTTTGCCTGGGCTAGAGTGCCGTGGCGTCAGCCTAGCTCACAGCAACCTCAAACTCCTGGGCTCCAGTGATCCTCCTGCCTCAGCCTCCCCAGTAGCTGGGACTACAGGCATGCACCACCATGCCCGGCTAATTTTTTCTATTTTTGGTAGAGACGGGGTCTTGTTCTTGCTCAGGCTGGTCTTGAACTCCTCAACTCAAGCGATCCTCCCGCCTCGGCTTCCCAGAGTGCTAGGATTACAGGTGTGAGCCACCGCAACCGGCCTGTACTCCTATTTATATATATATTTTTTATTTTATCCTCAAGGCTGTGAGGCGGGCACTGCCATTACACCTATTACAGACGAGGAAGCTGAGCACGAATCGGGCACGAAACTTGCCCCGCGTCGCACAGCTGCTGAGGCTGGGGCTGAGGCAGGCAGCCTGGCTCCAGCACCCTGTCCTACCCATCATCCCACCATAACCCAGCTCTCAGCCTGTGGTTATGAGCGACTGTGTCCTGAACGGTCGCATATTCACCTCTGCCACCATCGGGGTCCTCACTGGGCCGTGTGTCACTAATCTTAGACGCCCCCCCAAGAGCAAGGGGGTGGTGTGAGGAAGCTGAGTGACCTCCCCACAGGCCCTGTCCCTCACGAGCTTGGCAGGCCCGGGGTCTGTAGGGCAGAGCTGCAGCCGGTTTGCAGCTGGTCTGTCAGGAGGCAGAGGTTTCACATTGCCGAAGGCCACTCTGGGCTGGGGAGGGGACCCGAGCATCTCTGCCCAGAGTCCTGTGGGCCCAGCAAGCTGAGGGCCTGGAGCCACGTGAGGGGAGAGGTCCAGCAGTCCTCACTAGGGCCTGGCTGGACACCTTCTTTGAGCTCTTGGGGGGTGTGCAGGGACAGCGGGGCAGGGAACTGGTCTGGGAGGCAGACACTAGGCACTGCTTGGGGGACTCGGGAGCTTCTCCCTGCGCTGAGCCTCCGGCCTCTTAGCTGTGAAATGGGCCGCGGTCCCTGCCACCCCTACCTTAGGGCGTCCGGGGGGCCTCGGGTGCACTAGAGGCTGTGAAAGGTACTCAGCCTGGAGCGTCCTCAGGAACCACACGGACACGAGAGGGGGTGAGGCGGCGCGGACAGAACCAGGGCTCTGGGCAGACGGGTGCAGCTCACCTTCCCGAGCCACTCAGTAAAACTGGAGTGAACTCATGTGTGTTAATGTTCACGAGCAAGCTCCATGCTTGTCATTGCTACATGCCTGTACCCTGCTGAGCACGTCACACGCTTGATCTCATTTAGTCCTCATGACAACCCTGAGAGAGCTATGCTATTAATATAATCAGCCCCGTATTACAGAGGGGAAACTGAGGCTCGGAGAAGTCCCCTACTTGCCAGAGGTCACACAACGAGAAAGTGGCAGAGCTAGGATTCAAACTGGGACAACCCCAGAATCGACCTGCTTCACCCAACGGCTCCGATAGACCTGCTGAGTGGGGCTGTTTGAGGACGAACTGGGACCCTCCAAAGTGCCGGTCCAGGGCCTGGCCCTGTCGCTGCTGGGCAAGTGTAGGGCGCTGCCCTTCCTGACCAGGGTAGTGCCTGGACCCCGTGTTTGCCAGGGCCTGGGGCTGTGTCCACCCCGTCCTGCCTCACACCGGCTTCTCCCCTCTTCCACCAGGATGTCGCCACCATGCAGTTCTGTGCCAACAAGCTGGACAAGAAAGATTTCTTCGGGAAATCCGACCCCTTCTTGGTGTTCTACAGAAGCAATGAGGACGGAACGTGAGTTTTCTGGCAACACGTGCGCACTGCGCCTTCTCGTCCCCATCTGGGGCCTGGGACGGACGGCTTGTGGTGACCTGCCAGGCAGGGGGTTTGGACCCATCTCCTGCTCCAGAGAGGGCAGGGGCTAGGGCTGCAGTCTGGGCTCCGGGGTGGTGCCCTGGCCACCTAGATGGGGACAGTGGGGGTGGGGCAGCCTCAATAGTGGCACTGTCATTCTGAGGGTTTCAGCAACGATACCGAGTGGTGGGTGCTGGGGGTGTCAAGGGTGGGGGGAGTGGACAAAAAAAGGCTGGGGCGGGACTGAGAGGCCCTTCATTCTTCTCAAATCAGCCCCTGCCCCCAGCCCAGCCCCTCTGTCCACAGCGCTCTGAACACTGTCATGTCCCGACTACTGCGCACTGCGCACGGCCAGTCTGGACCCTTCCCCCGCCTGCCCTCCATGCTGCCTTAGGCTTCCTTCACAACTCCAGCCTCTGAAGCCCGTTTCCTCCTCTCTTCCCCCAATCCAGAAGCCACCCACATGATGGAAACGTACACTACACATTGGTGAATGTAGGTCAGCAATGTATACAGAGAGATTGGGAGTGAAGGTCTGGGGACCTAGGTCCTCCCTACCAGCCCGCTGTGTGACCCTGAGCAAGTCATGCCCCCTCTCTGGGCCTGTTTTCTCATCCACCAAATGAACCAGTCGGATTAGGTCCCAGTGGCTCTCTAAGCATCGCAGTTTTGGGAGGCTGGGCCACTTAGAGGCTGGGATTCTGCAGGAGCAAGGAAGCCACGGGGCAGGGAGGTTAATCAGAGAAACGCTGCCAAGAAGGGAACTTGGAAGCGGATTTTGACAGAGAGGAAGAAAATGGGTCCGTGGGGTGGGGGCGGCGAGGCTGACCGGCTGGAGAATGTGTGTGCCCAGGGGGCAAGGGCTTCACCAGATCCTCCTGGTTGTGAGAGTCTGTGTGTGTGTGTCCGTGTGTGTGTGTATGTGTGTGTGTGTGTGTGAGGGGGCAGGGGAGCGGCAGGGAGGGGGTGTGTTTCAGTTCAAAGAAAAACCGATTTTTAAACCTGAACGTACAAAACAAGGGAAATTAGGTAGAATCATTTGCATGACAAAAGGATTCTTTGTCTCACCAAAGGACTCCCAGCAGGATTTCTTTAAATAATTCTTGTTGACTTTGACTTGACTTGCTGTGGGGGAGGGAAAGGCCCAGTGCTGTTCTGGGCGTCCACACAGCGCCCCCAGAGCGGCGGAGCCAGGGGCTGGGCGCGTCCGACTGGCCGGGAGGAGGAGGGGATTCGGGCGCCAGGGGGGCGCGCTGCAGAGGGTGTTTGCCAAAGATTATTCTGGCAGAGTGATGTGTAGGACGGATGGGGGGTGCGGGGAGAGGGAGAGCCTCGTGACTGACACGGCGAGCAGGTGGGAGGTGCCGTGAGCCGAGCTGTGCCGTGGAGATGCAGGGGCAGGAAACGGGGAGAGGGACGGGGGCAAAAGGACAGTGTGAGGACCTCACCGGCAGGACTTGGGTGGGGATTGGAAGTCCTTGTCCCTTCCCTGGCAGCAGAGCCAAGGGAACCCAGAGTGTGGGACGTGGCAAAGGAGCTGGTCAGAGGGGGCCGATGGGAGTTTATCTGGGGGCAAGTTTCACCTGAAGCGTGGGTTGGAGCTCTCCAGGGGGTACGCTGGTCCCCCAGGGGGATCCCACGGGCACTGGAGAAACCGACCCAGAGCCCCCCAGGAGGTGGGCCAGTGTGCAGTCAGCTGCCAAGGGGCGCAGCTGAACCAGTGAGAACAGGGTGGTCACCGAAGGATCGAGAGAGAAGAATGGAAGGTTTAGGAGGACGACAGGAGGAAGGTCAGTGAGGGAACCAGGAGAGTGAACTGTCACACCAGCCACGCAAGAAGGGACAAGAAAAGGGGCATCCCCAGAGCACCCACCGTTTTCCTGGAGCTGCGCCTATTAGCTTAGAAGACCTGGTCAGGAAGCCTGGCTGTCAAGGGAGAGGAGAGAGAGGGGGAAGTCAGGGGTTCAAGACTGGGCTCCCAGCACAGCTCCTGTGCAATACGATCCTCCCTCCCTCTGCCACCGACCGGGTCCTGTATCCCTCTGGCCAGCCTCCCGCTTCCTCTTCCTGCCTCGGCATTTGCAGCTTTGGCCCCTCCTGCCCCGTCGCCGTTCCCATCCTCGCCACCAGCTCTGGGGAGTGTGGGGAGGTCTCCCACATGCATCTCCACACTCCAGTGGGTGGGCGGGAAGGAGCAGAGAAGAGAAACGCTGAGCCATGGTGACAGGAATGACATTTTGACTTGAAAATTGCCAGAGAAGAAATGGCACCGGCTGTGTGGGCATGGGCGGGGCCCAGGCACTTACTCGGTGACCTTTCCCAGCCAGGCTGTAGCTGGGGCGGATGCTGGGACATCTCAGACCCAGGCCCTGCCCCCAGCCCAGCCCTGCTCCGGGCTGCCTGGCTTCCAGGATGGGCCGGCCGGGCCTGGCGTCGGGAGCGGGCAGGGACGCTGGATTGGGGCCCGCTGGGACAAGCCAATGCCGTACTCTTAGTTTGCAAAGCAGGCTCATGGACTCAGACTGGAAAAGCTGAAAGGGTCTTTGAGATCGTGTAAGCCAGGGGCTTTAATTTCACTGGGTCAAAATGCCAGTGAAAGCAGTGGGAACTCCCCCCTGAGGAGCACATTTATTCATTGGTTCATTTAAACAAAGTCGTTGAGGACCTGCTAAGTGCCAGGCGCTATTCTAGGCACTAGGGACATGCCAGTGATGGACAAAAACCCTTGCTCTCACGGAACTTACTTTTTAGTGACTGACCATACGCAGAACAAATAAGGAAAAACACAGTCTGTGTCAAAACGTCAAATGGTGACAAATGAAAATGGAAATAGAAGCATGGACAGAGGCTAGGGGACGTGAGAGTCGGGGGACCAGCGGGCTGTGAATTTCAGACATGATAGTCAGCGGGGTTTCTTAGAGATGACATTTGATCTGAAGGTGGTGAGGGGGTGGACCGCGAAGTCCTGGAAACAAGGGAGAGAATACTCTAGGCTCTGGGAACCGAGGCACATACAACTCATACACCCAGTTCCACCTACAGTTTCAGGGTTCACAGCCCCCTAATGCACCACACAGCCTTCCACGGTCTCGGGTGAAGAATCCATGGTAGAGGCTAGCTCCCAGGGTTTGCAGGTGAGGAAGTGGAGGCCGAGAGAGGAAAGGGCTTGCTCAGGGTCACACAGAGAGTTGGCCCCAGAGCAGGGGCTGGAATCCAGGTCTCCCGACACCCCAGGACCCGTCCCTGCTGTGCAGGTGCCCCTGGTACCGGAGCCCTTTCTGCCGCATCGCTAGCGAACGGCTGTCTGGTCCAGCCTGGCTGCTGCTAGTGACGGGCAGCTCCTCCCCTTTGGAAGCCATAGTTGCTATCGTCCGGCGAGCAGGGATGTCACCCAGCTGCCTCCTCTATGACCCGGGTTCCGCCTGCCTTGGGCTCGCAGCTGACAGCCTTTGCCTCTCATCTCTTCGCCAGGTTCACCATCTGCCACAAGACCGAGGTGGTGAAGAACACCCTGAACCCCGTCTGGCAGACCTTCTCCATCCCCGTGCGTGCCCTCTGCAACGGGGACTATGATCGGTGAGATGGGAGAACGTCCCTGTTTGCCTTCCACGCCTGCGCCCCCCACGCAGGGCGAGGGAGGCCCGGTCCACATGCACGCGGCCGGCGCCACAGCACGCGCGGGGCCTCCTGGAGCTGTGCAGCGCGCCGCGCAGGGTGGGGCTTGCTGAGCCTCCCCTCCTCCCCCGCCGCTCGGGGCAGCGTCTGCCTCCTCACAGCCCCACGCCCTCCCCACCCTGCCCCCTCTTCCCTCCCGGGCATCCCCGATGGTGGGGAACTCCCAAGGCTGAGGGGGTGGGCGTACCTGGGATTCCAGGGAAACCAGATGGGTGTCGGGGTGCCCGGGTGTGCGGCGCAGCAGCTTGTCTCTTCGTTGTTCCCGGTGCAGGGGCAGATGGCAGCTGGTGGGAGGGGGTGGACGCAGCAGAGGCAGCCAGGCCCCACCAGCCCCACTCCCGGCCAGTGGCCTCTGGGGAGTGGGGATCCCAGGGACACTCAGGCCAGCCGAGCTGCCGTCAGTGAGGTGGAGGGTGGGTGCAAAGGGCCTACTCTTACTACGGGTGAGCCATCGTCAGCATCAGTGTAGATTGTTGAGCGTAGATACCAGATACCTGGTTTCTAACCCTGGCTTTGTAACTAAAAAGCACTGTCACCCTGGGCAAGCTTTGACTTGTCTGACCCTTGGTTTCCTTACCTGTCAAACGGGTATTGAAACACATGCCTACCTCATAGGGCTGCTTTGATGCTCACGTGGCACAGCCTACACAAGGAGGCTCTGGTACGCATGAAACACCAAACTCGGCGTCTTGTTCACAAGCGCGCGTTGACCCTGCTGTGTGCTAGGCACTGCGCGAGACGCTGGGAGTCAGCAGGGAACACGCTCGCAGTCTGCACCCTTCGCCCGACCGTGGAGTTTACGTGCCAGTAGGGGAGGCAGACATTAATCCAATAATCACAGGAAGAAGCATACAATTACTCCCCGTGCGCGTGCTGGGGGAGATGGGCCGTGTGAGGTGGGAGCTGCGCAGCGTGTTGTCTGTCAAGTCGCGGGAACCCATCCCGGCTTCCTGGCGATTGCTGCAGTCCGCAGGGTGAGCTGGCGGGGGTCCTGGGCAGGGCTGGCAGGCGGCCTTGAGGAGGCTGGGCCTGTGCCGGCTGCTCCGACAGGAGCATGGGACGTCAGAACAGACACCCCGGGTGCCCAGGGGCCTGCCCACAGTGACAGGCCATGGGGGAGACGAGTGGATGCACGGCCTCCAGTCACCCCGTTTCCCTCCAAGGAAACCCTCGGGCTGCCAGTCTGAGACGTGAGGTGGCCGCTTTTCCCGCCTCTTGGCTGGGATGGAGAAGCTGCAGTCTGTTCCACAGTGGTCTCGGGGCACCTGCCCTGTGCCCAGCACTGTGCCGCTGCCTGTGTAGCGTGCGAGGGAACATGGCACGCTTCCGTCTTCAGGGAGCTTGTAGCCTGACCACAGGGAGCTCAGGTGTGCACACGTGTCTTAGGTAGCTAATAATGTGCAGAACCAGGCTGGGGACACAAATGGGCATCCAGTCAAACAGCCCCTGTTACATGCCCAGCTGGTCCTGGGGGCTGGGCCTGGGGGGCGTGAGGGGCAGGAGGACAGTCCACGGAGCAGCAGTGTCTGGGGGAGGGGCTCCTGGGGGCTGGGCCGGGGGTGGGGGTTGGGATGGAGTGAGGGAGAGGAGGCAGGAGAAAACTGAAGGGAGGGGATGGCAGAGCATGGCAGTTAAAGTCTCACGGGGTGGAAGGAATTGGGGATCCCTGCAACCCTGCCCTGAGGTTGCCAGGGGCCCAGCTGACACCCCACATGCTGCATCTCTGGAGGACTCCCAGGTCCTCAGAACCTAGCGTTGTCAGGGACGGGGAAAGGAGCAGTGGGCTCAGAGGCCTGGCCCTGCACGGGGCCACCAGAGGAGGCGGGTATGTGGGGGAGGGGTGCAGTGGCAGGGGATGCCCAGCAGGCTCCTCTCTGAGGCAGAGCCCAGCGTCCTCTCCCCCCAGGATGCTGGCGGCTCGGGCCTCCGCCAGGGCCGGGAGCAGATAGACTGTGGCGTGACTGACAGTGGTGTTAATTGAGGGGCCAGGCGTGGCATGCTGGCTCGGTGAGCAGCAGGCCTGCACCCCCCGCCCCCAGCCCTAGTACAACCCACGCACCCAACAGCCACTTGGGAGGTGCCAGCGTCGGGAGGCCTCCAGGGCAGGAGGGGGAGGGTCCTGTGCAGGAAAATGAGGCCACTGTCCCTCTCCTTCTCAGGCATGTCTGGGAGCCTCACAGAACACACTCAGTGCAACCCCGCAGCCCTGTCTTCTGAGCCAGCCAGGCCATGGGCACCGTGTTGGGCGCCGTGGGGGCGCATTGAGTGATCAGGCCCTCCCCCCTAGGTTGCGCCCGGGCCAGTGGGGAGACAGACGGTCATAATAGCAGCACGTGGCCCTGCTCTAAGTGCTTTCTGTACGGGAACTAATTCAATCCTCCCAACCATCAGCTCCTTGGAAGGAGGTACTAATGCCATCCACATAGTACAGGCAAGGAAACTGAGGCCCAGAGAGAGTGGATAACTTGCCCAGTGTCTTACCGCCAGCTGACGGTAGAACCAGGATTTGGACCCGGGCAGGCTGGCTCGAGATTCTGTGTTCCTAACCTTGTTGCCCCCTTGCCAAATAGCCAAGACGTGGCATGGCAGGGCCATGGCTGGGGTGCATCTGGGGAGCACCTTGCTTGGGGGTTGGGGCAAGTCTGCTTTGGGGTTGCAGGTAGGGAGGCCTCTTGGATTGGTTTTAGTCCTGAAAGCACTAAAAATCCTTCTGGCTTTAACCCCCAGCGATTCAGAGAGCAGGGGAGAGGGGAACTGCGGGAAGGAAGACCCCAAAGACCTTGCTATCTGCCTAGATATGGGAGTGAAAGAGACAAAGAGATAGTGGCTTGGGGCTTGGGGGGGCGTGAGGAGGTGGTACCACCAACAGGGCTGGAAGTGCGGCCGGGAGCCAGAGTCTCACAGATTTGTGTCATGTAGTTTTCTTTCGCAGTCTACGTGCAGCTCATTTTTAAAAAATTACCCTTCTTAAATTATAACAATTATGTTTGTTGTTTGCAAATGGGCTGCTGCTGTTGGGAGGGCTGGGAGGAAGAGGCGAATGTGGTTATAGCCTCGCCGGGAGCAGTGGCCGGGGCCAGGCACAGCCGGAGCAGGAGGAGGACGGAGGTCTGGGAGTCCCCAGGAGGGGCAGGCAGAGGTCAGGGATGCCAGAGGTGGGGGCAAGAGGGAAGATGAGGGTGGGAGAGAGAGGAAGTGACCCAAGAGAGGAGTCAGGCAGAAGTGTCGACTCCTATTGTGAGAAGAGGCCTGGGAAGGTGAGAACCAGGGACCTGCTGAGAAAGGGCGGTTTTGTTGGAATGGTGGGTGTAGAAACCAGTCACTCCTATTAAAATGATTGAGTATTTAGGACATGGGCCAAGCTGTGTCCCCATCAGTTGAAATGCATTATCTAACTTTGTGAACTTAAATTTCACAATAACCTTAGGAGGTGGGTACTAGGCTGTGCCCATTTTACAGATGGGGAAATGGAGAAGCAGAGATTATATAACTTGCCAGGGCAAGGAGAAGGTACATCTCCCTTCTGCAGAAGTTGCCCCTGGGCTGGCCTTCTGGTCGGGGGTCCCCCTGCCTTTGCTGTGTCTCCAGTCCACACGAGGCCAAACCCGAGGGACCCAGCCGAGCAGAGCTGGAGTCGGAGGAAATGGCATCAGGGTCAGAGCCAGTCCAGCCCTCCAGTGGAGTGAAGTGGGGGTGGTGACAAGAGCGCTTCCACTGCCTTCCCAGAATTCGGCCTGCTCTCTTCTTGGACATCGTGTCCCTGTTAAACCGAAGTTGTCTGGGTCGGGCTGCTCACTCTGCTCAGTGTTGAATGAGTAGATTTTAAGAGGGTGTTGAGGGTACAGAGTCCTCACCTGGAGAGGGGACAGGGTTCACCACAGCTTCATGCCTCTGTCTGGCACGCTGGATGCATGATCCACCTCTCCTCTGTGTCCCGCCATACGTGGAGCACCCGGGAGGGCCAGGCACGTCCACACGTATGACCCAAGGAGGGTGTCACGTCATTCCAGGTTTGCACCTGCAGAAGCCGAGATCGGGCAGAGTCACTGCAGCATAGCCCGAGGGCGCACGGTGCGGGGGGCTGGGATGCCAGGCTCACTGCCTGCCCAGGAGAGGCCCTGACACTCCTCTTCCTCCCTGAGCGTCTCAGAGTACTGGACTGACTCAGTCAGTTCAGGGCAAACCCCTCAGGGCCTGCTGCCTTCAGGACTTGTAAGCAGCAGGGAAATGTCCCTTTCCTTGCCTGGGAGCAGCTCATTAGGAGGCAGACCTGGCAGCTCCGGCTTAGAGGAGGCTATAGATAGCGCAGGGTGGTGTGCAGCGGGGGCAGCCTGTGTCTCTGCCCGCATCCCTCACCCCTGCTCGCCTGCCGAGGCTCACACACGCCTGGCTCTGTCATTACGGTCCTAGGTGTCCAGAGGCCCAGGACACTGGCCACTGGCATCACCACTGAACCACAGAGCGGCTGTGTGATTCAGGGAAAGCCGCATACTCTGGGCCTCCTTTTGTGATTCTGTGGAACCAGGTTATTGTTACCTGCGTAGCCCGTTTCACAAAGTTGTTAGGAGACCTCAGTAAGCCAACGAGTACTTATGCAGCACCTAATATTGCTAGGCATCGTTCTAGAAGCTAAAGATACAGCAGTAAACGAAACAAAGAGAAATCCCTGGCCTCACGGAGCTGCCGTTTTCATGGGGCATGGGAAGTGTTTGGGAGATTGGCACTTGGGAAAAGGAGTTGAGTGTTTATTTTATTTTTTATTTTTTAAATTTTTTTTGCCTTCAGTACCAGCTTTCCCAGAGTTGCGTGTTGTAGACAGAACAGAGCAACACATGCCAAATACTGACCGTGTGAACGGGAGTGGTATGGTTTGCTTCCACAGTGACCCCAAAGTGGGTGTGATTGTCCTGTTCTAGAGAGGGCTAGGGTCTCCCAGTGCTAAGCACGTTGCTCGGGGCCACACCCAGTGCCCGGAAGAGCTGCTCACCCAGGGCCTGGGGTCTTCTTTGTCTACCTCGCTGTCTCCCAGATCAGAGCCTTTTTATGCCACATAAGATGTTTGTTTTGTGGCTGCAGGGGCCTATTTCATTGTCCCACACCCAGGAGCCCGTTCTCTCAGGGGCTGTCCCCAGAAGTCACAGCCAGCCTGACACAGCCTTTGTTGGGCCTGTGCTAAGGGCTTGGGCGTCAAGGCCTACGGCAGGACTGTAAATGGAGGAGTCAGAGCTATGCCTGGCTTCTCCCCCTTGCCTTCTCCTTCTCTCGGTGCCACTTCTGTCACCTCCTTCTCCCCGAGGGCTGTAGTGCAGCCTCTGAGCTAAGCTGACCCCCAGGTTGCAGCGGTCCCTGGGGTCCTGAATGAGCCCCGGCGAGTCCGCGCAGCAATCTCACACTCCGTGGTCTCAACCTTGGCTGCCAGTTCAGATCCCTCGGGAGCTTTTAACAACCCCTGTGCCCAGGCCATACCCCGGACCGACCGATTCTGAATCTCCGGGTGAGGCATCAGCATGAATATTTCTAAAGCTCCCCAGGCGGTTCCAAAATGCAACCAAGTTTGAAAGCTAGTGCTCCAGTCTAGTCAGTGGCTCTGGCTGTACATTAGAATCGGTCGGGGAGCTTTTCAAAATCACCCGCGCCTGAGTCCTCTCCAGGCCAGTTCAATCAGGCCCTCCGGCTGTGGGATTAACAAAAATCCCCCCGGTGATTCTGTGGCTATCCAGGGCTATCATCATGACTTGGGTCCTCCTACAGCCTCTGAGCACGTGGTGGGCAACGATCTAGTCACTGGAGGGGCTGGTGTGGTAGTCAGAGGAGAGGTGCCCCTCGTGTGGTCTCTGAAGGTCCCCCGCAGGGTCGGAGGGCTCTGGGGAAGGGCTGGGAGGGTGGCAAGCAGGAACGGAGAGACTTCGGCTTTGTGGGATGGTGGCCTGAGCCCTGGGCTGTAGTCAGTGACGTGGTCCTGTCCTGGCTCAGACCTCCAGCTATGTGACTCTGGGCAAGTCACTGAAGGCCTTTAGGGCTCAGTTTCCCCGGCTGACAGTGAGGGGTCGAGGTCATCACTCCAGAACAGACAGCACAGTCACTAGGGAATCCTGGAAAATAGATTCCCGGGCCCTGCCCCAGAGCTGCAAGGACTGGGCCTGGGAGTCTGTGCCTGAAAAGCCCCCTGGTGATTCTGCCATGCAATCGGGCTTAGATGTCACCTCCAGCCTTGTCATTCCAGGAACTGGGAGTTGCTGAGCCCAGGTACCTAGGCCCAGGGGTCCCCTGATTTGAGCACAGCCAAATGATTACAGGAAGGAGGCGTTTTTTGTAGACACCCTCCCATGTGGCGGGTGGGCCTTGCTGACATGTCTTTGCAGCTATTCTGCAAGGCCGTCATTATCCCCACCTTAAAATGGTGGCTGGTGGCTCAGGGAGGTAAATGACACCCCAGGTCCCCCAGCGAGGGCCCCGAGTCTGGGCTGAGGGCCGTCCAGCTCCACGTCCCAGCCTCATTCCCTCTTTCCAGCCCCCCTTCGGGGGCTTAGATGTTTTTCTTTCCACAATAATTCACGTCAAAGAGACATAGTTTATTGTTCTTCGCAAGAATTTTAAGGCATTCCTTTAAAGGGTGGGCTTCTAAGCCGGCCCTGTTTTATAGGAGTCCTAGTTTACAAAATCCAGTCTGTGACCGACCTCCCAGGCACTCCTTCATTCCAGAACAGTTCCTGCCCTGCTGTGGGTAAATCTGTCCCCTGCCCCTCCTGTCCCGAGGAGGCTCATCGGAAGGGAGACAGCGCCTCCTTTTGGGGCCCACGGAACCCGAAGGCCCACTCCTTGCGGAGCCGGGATGGGCCATGGCCATGGGCGAGATGATGGGATGTTGACAGAAGACAAGCCCAGGCAGCTGCCTCTGTGCACCCCATGTAGAATTGAAGGCTGAGGCCCCGGCTCCCCAGGCTCCACTCGCCTCCCCAGCCCTGGCCTTGCTGTGGGACCCTGGCAGCTCCCCTGTCCCTGGGCCTCCCCTGAGGACCGAGCAGCTGGCACCAAGGGTTAACCGCAGCCCTCCACCTCCCTCCTCCCAGCTCTGGTCCGCTAGCCTGTTACCATGGGAACATGGCTAAAAATAAAATGGGCTCTCAAAGCCCAGCCCCATGCATAGGAGTCAAAACAAACTAATTAAAGCAGCCAGGCTAAAATGTGAAGATAATTACACCCTCACTCAGGAGCCAGTCGTGGGGATGGAAAACCTCAGCAGGCCGTCCCAAGTCAGGGCCCCTGGGCCCATCCCTGGCGTGCAGGGCTGGCTCCCACACTGCAGCCCCTCGGACCCAGGGCCCATCCCACAGCCTTGTCGCCCCTCCCAAGAAGAGTCCACCTTGCTTAGGCCTGAGATCCAGGGAGCAGCGCACTCCCATCTCTGCGCTTCTCCCTGGAAAGTCCACGGTATGGCTTCGTGCTGGGGCTGTGCCCTGTCTGGGTGGCCAAGAAGGTGGGGTGAGCTGAAACCTGGGGCTGTTTTTTCCCACATCATCCTCAAAATTCTAAGAAGTCCCTACATGGCTCTGGGCTGCCTCTGTTCCTAAGACCTTTGCTAAAGATAGTTGCTTTGTCTCTCGGGCTGCTACCTCCCCACCCAGGGTCCTGGAGCCTGGAGGGTGTCCTTGTGTCCCACTCTGGTCCAGGAGCAGGGGGGGGGCTCCATCCTCAGGCCCCTCCCACCCAGGGCCCTTTGTCTTACAGGACCATCAAGGTGGAGGTGTATGACTGGGACCGGGACGGCAGGTAAGCAGCCGGAGGGCACGAGGGGAGAAGGTGGGCGGGGATGGGGCAGCCCCCCCCCCACGGCAGCTCTGGGGGTGAGGGAGCCTGGTTTTCCCGTGGGAGGGGCCTGCTGCCATCCCACCCAGCTGCGCGGAGGCACCAGGGGACCTCTGTCCTGCAGGACGTGCTGTGAGAGGCACACAAGGCCTCCCTTCCCCGCATAGCTGCCCAGTGGCCGGCCAGTGCCTGCAATCTCACTGTGTTTGGTAGAATTTAGGATTTTCTGAAGTATGAATGTTCTAGGGCTCACATACTAGTGACCCCCTGAGCATACATGGATATGTTCTCTGTGCAAGGCCTTGGGCTCAGCACTGTGGGGTGACTGAGGTGCAAAAGATGATCTCAGCCCTCAGAGACTCCCCAAAATTTAGTGGGGAGGCTGACAGACCATATGTAGCCCTTGGCTCACGGAGGAGCTGTTTGCAGAGAGCCAGGACGGGGGAGCAGGCTGTGGGAAGGGTGAGCTTCGGTGTGTGTGAGTGGACTCGGGCACGAGGCAGTGCCTGAGTGGGCCTGTGTCTGGCTGGCGGGTCTTTGGGAGCCAGTGCTGTCCCCTTCTGTAGAACTCAGTGCCCCCAAGGAGCCAGTGCTGCTGGGAATTCACAGACAAGGACAAGAGTAGGCCTCTTGAAGCTTTAGTCCAGAACCCTCTCTGGCCCCTACTTGTCTTTGAGCCCAATGCAAATATGTCCTCCTGACTTTTATGGCCTCTCCATTCTGTGGCACTACCAAGGAATGATGTAGGGGACTTCAAAGTCCCCTAATCTCCACTGGTACCTCCCAAGTCTGTGGCGGTGGCTGGGGGGATATCGTCTCGTCTTAGTAAGGTGCTGTGCACATGCAGCTCTGAGTGAGGCCCGGACCCCTTCCAAGGAGCCCGCCCTCCCCTGAGAAACCCAGGGCCAGCGACCTCTCAGCCAGGCAGTCAGCTCCATGTTTTCACCATCATTTGCCTCATCTTCCTCTGGCGTTCCCATACTTCTGGAATATTCTCCTCTTCCATGGCAGCTGGAAGGTGCCACTGAGTCCCACCATCACGTTGCTCATAGTCAGAGACTGAGAGCTGTAAAATGCATCGAAATACGCTCAGGCTCGAGGTGGGGCATCACCTTCCAGCTGCACGTCCCATGAGCCGCTGTCCTCTGCTAGGAACAGTGAGGGTTAAAGGGGGCCAACCACGGGGTCAACGGGAGTTCTGCTTTGTGCACGTTTTTTGCTGCATGTAACATAAACACACAGTGTGGGCACTGCAGAAAACACCCCCAGCTGCCTGACTGCACATAGTGCTAATTGTCTTGTTAAAAAATGTTTATTGGAGAGGAGTTTAATGTACACCTTTAAGCCCATCAACTTGAATTTAACAATTGTTAAATTTTACCATATTTACTTTATCTATGTTTTATGCTAATGTAGTTTAAATAAATTATATGCTGAGTGCAATGGCTCACACCCGTAATCCTAGCACTTTGGGAGGCCAAGGTGGGAGGATCATTCGAGGCCAGGAGTTCAAGACCAGCCTGGACAACATAACAAGACCCTATCTCTACAAATAAATTTTTTAAAAACTAGCCCGGTATAGTGGTGTGCACCTGTAGTCACAGCTACTTGGGAGGCTGAGGCGGGAGGATTGCTTGAGCCCAGGAGTTCAAGGTTATAGTGAATTATGATCGCACCAGTGCACTCCTCCTGCCTGTGCAACAAAGCCAGACCCTGTCTCTAAAAAATACAAATAAAAAAGTAAATTATAGACATCATGACATTTTGCCTCTAAATATTTCACAGGGAATGTCTAAAAAATAATGACATTTTCCCACATAACTACAAATGCCATTATCACAGGTGACACATTGGACAATGGTTCTTAAATGCCACCCAATATTCATTTTGTATTAAAATTTCCCCAGTTGTCCCCCGAAGACTTTTTCTTACTGGCTGGTTCAAATAAGAACCCAAGTAGGGGGGGTCCCATTTCTCCCAGGCCCTGCCCTTTGCTAGTGGCTTGGGGTTGATTGCTCCCTGGGTGACACTAGGCTCTTTTCCCAGGGCCCAGCCTTGCTGGCATGTGCTCGGGAGTGGAGTCCCGCGGGGAATTGGGAGCCAGGGAGGGGTGCGTGCAGGCGGGGGCAGGATCTCAGCAGCAGTCTTCCCTTGCAGCCACGACTTCATCGGGGAGTTCACCACCAGCTACCGGGAGCTGGCCCGTGGGCAGAGCCAGTTTAACATCTATGAGGTGAGGCGGGCGCCCCAAGTCTGGGTGTGCACTGACGATGAATGGCTCCCACCACTGAGGACTACAGTGAGCATGAGCGGGGCCGGGGGCTTTGCGTGTTTCCTGTGAGGTGGGTCTTCCTGTCCCATCCTACAGTCTCAGAGAAGTGTGAGAACTTGCCCAAAGCTCACGGTTCAGTAAGTGGCAAAAGCAAGACACAGCAACCCAGACGTGTCTGACCCCAAATCTCTGAGTTATGGCGCCCCCTAAAGAGCACTTCCAACATGGGGAGGGTGACGGGAGTGGGGGTGGGGCAGAAGGTGGGGGGCAGTATGAGAAGGTTCTGGGCTTGAGTCCTGAGGTCCTGAGTTCAAGGTGGCCCTCTGCTTCCAGTCGGAACAGTGTCAGGGCCTGCCAAGTATCTTACCTTTTCCAGAAAGAGAGTCAGGGGAATGGGGGTTGGGACACCTTCCTAGATCTGGCCCTGGAGCTGGAGAGCCTCGGACAAGGGCCCTGATCTCTCCGGAGATGACAGCATTTGCCCTCAAAGGCACTTTCTGCCACCAAGCCTTTGCTTGTGTGTGCTGTCCCCCCGCAAGGCCCTGCCCACCCGCCCAGTCTAGCGAGGGTCCTCCCGGCCACTCAGGCTCCTGTGCGTTCTCCCTCGTCTGAGCCGCCAGGGACGTCGTGGTTCATGCCAACCTGCTTAATGGCAGATACTTGTACCCTAATGACTGCTTGGGTCCTTACCTGACTCTACCACTTACTAGCTGTGTGACTTTGGCTAAGTCCCTGACCCACTCTGTGCCGTGCAAACTGGGAATTAAATAAGTTAACGGAAACGTGCAGGGCCCAGAGGTCAGCACTGTCTTCTGTTGTCATCTGCTGAGTGTCAGTGTGCCAGGACACTCCCATCTCATACCTGTCCCACCATACCGTGCTGTCCTCGCACCAGCAGCCACTCAGCTGGCCAAGTTAGGTGACAGGTTGGCTTTGAGTCCCTTCACTGAATCCGAATCCCTTGATACTTCCACTGCCTCGCCCTGTACCTCTGCTCCAAGTGAGCAGATCTTGTGTTCCAAATAGACATCCCAAGGACAGGAAGGTGACAGCCCTCTCTGTTACCTCCCCTCACCGGCCAGGGCACTGCTGGGCACCAGTGAGTGCTTGTTATCCATTCACACGCTGAATTAAGTTGAATGTGGCTATTGTAAAGACGGAGTGTGGATGGATTTATTTGAAAGGGCTCTGGTACAGTAATTGCTTTGTTTCCTGCATCTGTAAAGAGAGGGGCTGTCTTTCCCCCCAACCTAGGCAGTGGCCTCCTTTGAGGAAATTTTCAGGGAGGCGAAGGGAAGAGGTCAGATCTTTGGCTTTGGCTTCTAAAGTTGTTTGACAGGCCCAGAAGCAGCCGTGATCTCTTGGGCTAACAGCAGAAGCCGTTGGAAGAGAAGCTGCCGTCTGGGGAGGCAGAGCACCAGCCTCACACACCGAAAGGCCATCAGGTGGACAAGGAGTCCCACCCTGCCAGCCTCTGTGGGAGGCCACCCTGGGCTCAGGAAAGCCTTGCCTGAAGAGGGAACAGGCTTCAGCTAGTAAAGACCCACATCTCGGGCCCTGGCATGGCCTGGGTGTCAGACTCCTATGTCCAGTTTCTGCTGGTCCCTCCTTGGACTTGGCCTTCCAAACCTGAATGCATTGGCTGAGCCCCCCGCAGAGCTCCCCTCCTCCCGGCCATCTCCTGTGTGCCCACCCCAGGGGCCCAGGGTGCCTTGGAGTCATCCTTAATGTCCCCACCCTCGCTCCACATCTGGTCCAGGACTAAACGCTGCCCTTCTACCTCCCACATTTTCCAACGTTTGTTCCCTTCTTCTCAGTCTGCCCCCACTGTCCCCTTTACCTGCCTGCACGGGGCTTTGCAACAGCCTCTTCATGACCTTCCTGCCTCCTTCCATCCTCCACATGGTAACCAGGGTGCTCCACCAAGACGGTAATCTGACCACACCTCCCCTGCTTAGCACCTGTCCAGGGCCTCCCACCCCCACCTCAGCCTGATTCGCACAGGGGAGGAGGGAGGAGATTCCAAAAGATGCTCCCACCCCGGCTGAGGTCCACTGACCTACAGGGAAAAGTCCAGGCTCCTTCGTACAGGACCCCGTGCCCCCAGCCAGCCACCTGCAGTGTGTGTGTGTGCGCGCCTAGAGACACACAGCATGTCACACACCTTTAGAAGCCCCTGGGAGCTGTCCCCTGCCCTTCCCTCTGCCTGTCTCCCATTTTCAGCTCCATTTGCCATCTGAGGCTCTCTGAACCTCCGTGCTGTCTCAGCCTCTACCTGGGCCTCCCTTCTGTCGTCTTCTCCTTGTTAGGATCTGCTGGTCCTTGGAGACTCCCTGTGGATGTTTCTCCTCCAGGACGCTGTCTCCACCTGCATGCCCACTGCCCCACAGTCTGGGGTAGACACCTCTCCTTGGTGCTCCTGCGGTCCCCTGTGGCTGTTACCTGTTTGTGATGCTAACCACCCCTCTGAGGACCATGGGTGGGGTCTCCCTCCCTGCTGTATCCCCAAAGCCAGCACAGCTCCTAGCCCCTGAGAGCCCCTCAGTGCCCCCGTGCACAGGAGGCCAGACCCCAGACCTGTCCTGGGGCTCTGGGGCAGCAGGAGAGAGAAAGGTCATCAGAGCTTGAGGCCTAGTGGACTGGGGAGGTTCCTGGGCTGGCCCCTAGGTGGTGCTTGTCCCCCGTGTGGAACTTCACCGGCAGCCACTTGGGGCGGGAGGGGTGGTCCGTGGGGGAGGGGAGTGGGCTGAGGAGCACGGGAAACCTCAGGGTTTCTGCGGTGCCCACTTCACAAGAACGTCTGAGAACAGGGCATGGCTTTAACAGTAAAACAGTTACATTGGAGAGTGGGAATGTGGCACACAGGCTAATTTAAGGATAACGTGGAAGACTTCAAAGAAATGTGCTTGTGGCCCAGGCTTTGGGCACACCCAGAGCCCCAGGAGTCCGGGTTCGTTCTCCTCAGCTGGGAGGGCTGCTTGGAGGAACAGTCTGAGACGTGTGTGTTTCCCTCTAATAGTCCGGCACCCTCACGGGACAGACGGGAACCCGGGACGTAGGGCGGCGTGGGCTGCAGTCCTGCCCCGTCTCCACAGCTCGCTTAGAAGCTGTTTTCCCGTGAGCATGTCTGTGAGCACCTCGTCGGGGTCCTCCAGTACTGGGGGGGCCTCTGGGCTTGTTCTGGGCTTCTGCCCCCCCCCCCCGGCCAGGCCCTCAGTTTCCACCTGTGCAGCCTGCAGCCTCCCGCCTGATCTCCCCACCTGCGAGCCCAGTCCAGGTCCTCCTCCCTTCTGTGTCCGGCCGGTCCCCCCGACCCCTCCCTCCCTTGTACCTCTACAGCCGCCCCCAGGGCCCAGGATGTGTGGTCACTTCTTGACAGGCTGTTCTTGCCGCAGCTCAGCACCTGCCGCACACCAGCCAGGCCCTCACCCCTCTCCCCTGGACTGGCGGAGGCAGTAACAGTAGTAGCAATAATTAAAAAAGTAACTGACACTTACATAGTACTTAGTACATCCCATAGCACTTACTTATACTGACCTATTTAATCCCCATACCTTTCTTTGATGCACATATTTTTTATTCCCATTTTGCAGATGAGGAAACTGAGGCACACTGAGGTTAAGTAACTTGCCTAAGGTCACACAGCTATTAGGTGGCAGAACCAGGCAAACAATCCCTGGATGTCCCTTCCCCTCCCCTCATACTCACCTCCACCAGGTCCCAGCATCCCAGAGCCTGCAGTAATCTTGTGCCCTATAAGCTTGGAGGTCATCAGAGTTCTCTGCAGGCTGCTGGGTGACATTCAGTCATTTTACTTGGCATTCGTGGCTCTCGTCCAGCCAGCCCACCTTACTCTTCCACCCTGTGGTTCTGCAATCCAAGTGTCCCCCCGTCCTGTGTTCTCCCCAATGGCGTCTCCTCTGACATCCATCTCTCCCGGCCCAGAGCACTCCTGTCCCTCCCAGCCCGCAGGACCGCCTGCTCTGGAGAGCCTCTGCGGATGCTCCCGCCTGGAACAGTCTTTCCTTCCTCCGACTCCCCTGACACAGCTCTGATTCCACCTTTTTGGTGGCCCTTGTCACTTACCACCCTGAGGACCTTTCTTCTTTCTCTGACAGGAGTGATGACTCTAGGAGAGAAAATGGTACCCCCACCCCATAAATACCTGTTGAAGGAAGAATGTGTTTGTATTGGTTATCAAGGTGGCCACAATGTATGATACTGGCCTGAGGACAGGAAACCTGGTTTTTGGCAGGGTGCAGTGACTCACATCTGTAATCCTAGCACTTTGGGAGGCCAAGGCGGGAGTATCGCTTGAGGTCAGGAATTCAAGGCCAACTTGAGCAAGAGCGTGATCCCATCTCTACTAAAAATAGAAAAATGAGCCGGGCATGGTGGCGCACGCCTGTAGTCCCAGCTACTCTGGAGGCTGAGGCAGGAGGATCGCTTGAGCCCAGGAGTTTGAGGTTGCTGTGAGCTAGGCTGACACTCTACTCAGGGCAACAGAGTGAGACTGTCTCATTAAAAAAAAAAGAAAGAAAGAAAAGGAAACATGGTTTCCAATCCTGTCACTACCCAGATGGCTGTGTGACCTTAGGCAGAGGGGAAAGGAATTCACCAGAAACCACCGAGCGGCAGAGCAGGCGTGAGAATCACCTTGCTTTGATGGGATATCAGGGAAAGGTTGTGCTTAGACTTCCCTTATTAGAAACAAAAACGAAGAAATAGCCGGTGAGGCTCAAATGAGAGCACAGATACCGTCAGTTTGAAAGTCCTGTGGGGGCTGTCAGGGCAAGGTGGCCCTGTCCCTCGGCCCAGGGATTCTCAGTGTTGGCGCTGCTGACATTTGGGGCCAGTTGTTCTTTGTTGTGGGAGACTGTCCTGTGCGTTGTAGGATGTTCAGCAGCAGCCCTCGTTTCTTCCCTCTCCCCCAGCTGGGACACTTGTCACTTATTACCAGACATTACCAAATGTCCCCGGGGGGCAAAGTGGCCCCTGGTCGAGACCACTGGGTTCGCCCACCTACAAGTGCCATGTGATTTGTTACCTGGTGACAGGTCTGGCTTGGAAGTGAAAGCTTACTGTGAAGGACAGTTGGGGGGGGCTCGCAGCCGAGTAAAGGTGGCGTCGGAGAGGGAGCCACGAGCCCCAGGGCAGCCGTGGGCTGGGTCCCAGCTGGGAAGACTGGAACTGGCTGGGGGGAGGCATTTGGGGTGAGGGGAGCAGCCTGAGCCAATGCCAGGGACAGGTACAGACAGGGCCACTTTGCGACATCGGGCCTTCTTTGGCTGTACAGGGTGGAGGGCATATTCCAAGGAGCAGTGGGAAAGAGGGTTAAATAAATATTCCCGGTCGATCGTGGGACACTGGGTCTAAGCCGGGAGCCCAGTTGCGTAACTGAATAGCAGCCTCCCACAAAACCTCCCTAAACTCCACTCCCCTGGCCCCTGTGGTCTTTGCACCCCGAACTCTGCTGGGGTGGGGACCACACCCAGGTCGGTCGAGGCCCTAGACCCAGCCCTGACTGCTTGGAAACACTCTTTTCTTACCCAGTAACTGGTTTTTCCTGCAGGTGGTAAACCCGAAAAAGAAAATGAAGAAAAAGAAATACGTGAATTCTGGCACAGTGAGTAGCCATCCCCTCCCTGCAGCCAGGTGTAGCCGTGCTGAGCCCCGAGCCGAGTCTGGCACCGGGCAGCCGCGAGCGTCCGTGTGTGCAGAGTGCCGGGCTCAGACGGGGAAGCGGGGCTGGGCGGGGTCAGATGGAGCAGCAGCCCAGGGAGCCAGCGGGGCAGACCACACCACGGGCTGAGCACGGAGTGAGGAATCGCAGACACGCCCGCGGCCTTCCTGCGGGAAGGAAGAGGAAACTAAGTTGTGTTTATTGGGCCCCTACTCTAGGAAATTCCCCACTTAGGTGTTTTTCAGGGCCTGTTTCCCTGAAGATGTTATCATCCCCTTGTCATGAAAGAGGAAACCGAGGCCGCAGGCAGGGAAATGACTCAACCACGGTCACACAGCTAGAGAGTGGCAGGGATGAGAGTCAACGCTACCTCTGACTCCAGAGCGGGAGCTGCTGTGGGCACTGCCTCTGCCCGAGCGTGGCCATCCTGGGGCCACACGCTGGCCCAGCAGCTGCTGGGACGGGTCTTCGGGTATTTACCGAGTACTGCCATGTGCCAGGCACTGTGCTAGGCACAGGGGATGCAGCTGGGAACAGGACAGACCCAAATTCCCGGTGCTCTTCCCCTAGCGTGTACGCATGCACACACCGGTGTGTGTCAGGTGGTTGTGACTGCTGCGGAAAAGGGCAGAATAAGGTAAAGGGACAGGGATGGCACAAGTATCGAGGATACTGGGGAAAGGGAATTCCAGTTGTAGGGAACAGCACACGCCCAGGCCCTGAAGTGGAGCCCACAGTACGAACATGTCCGAGTTCATCTTCTGCATGTTCCTTCCTCACCCCCGGCCCCATCAGCTAGCTCAGCCACGCTCCGTCACTCAAGTCAGGCAAGCGGCAACTCTAGACCCAGGGGAGCTCTTAGGGAGCTCTAGGGTTCCTTTGAGGAACCTCGTTTTCTCCACTTGTAAAATGAGGCTAATAAATCACCCCTCCCTGCTTACTGCACAAGGTGCTGCGACAGACAGGCACGTGGAGATGCAGGCTTGTAAACTGTAAAGTACCCTGTGCATTCAAAGACAACTCACCACCTCTTCTCAGATTGCAACTGATTAACAAACTGGGGCTTGGAGCGATATTTCCTTTGTTCAAAGCTGCAGTGTTTCTCAGCGGGGGTGCTGTCGGTGTTTGGGCAGGATAATTTTTTAGCTCAGAGGACTTCCCCATATATTGTAGGATGTCTAGCACCCCTGGCCTCTGCCCATGGTTACCAGTAAGGCCCCAGTCATTATGAGAACTCCCCAAACTCTCCTACCCATTCCCATATGCTGCTAGGGAGGCAGTACCTTCTCCAGCTGGGAACTCTTGGATGTACAGCTAAAAATAAAAAGGTTCTAAAACCCACTGATCTCGCCCAGCCTTCTTACTTCAGAGGTGATGCAAGTAATGTGATTTGCCCCGGATCACACCGCTAGATAGGGACAGAGCAGGTCTAAGCACAGGTCTCCTGACTGCCCTTTACTCCAACATTTCCCAGTCTTCACCATGAAGATCACCCAGGATCCAAGATGCTTGTTTAAAAACATATGGCTGGGCCAGTTCCCTGGGGTTCCACTTTAGGAGGCCCAGGCTGGGGCCCCGGAATCTGCATTCAGTGCGTCTTAAACCTTACTACGTGCAGAACCCCCTGGGCATCTTGTTAAAATGCCAAGAATCTGCATGTCTGCATTTCTAACCAGCGTAGAGATGACAGTTGCTGGTGTAAGAACCACACTTTTAGCGGGTGAAAGTTTGCGTTCACCCTGCAGGTCCCTGGGTGAGTCCCTATGGTCAGGCAAGTTAGGGAAGTGCTTCCTCATAGGGGCGGTGGGGAGGTGGCGGTCAAGCCTGACTGCAGGTTAGACTCATGTGAAGCACTGAAAAAAAAAAAAAAGATTTCTGAAACTCTGATGTGGCCCCAGAAGCGTAATCGGTCTGGGCTGCAAGAAGTTTTAGAAGCTCCCCAGGGAGTGTCGTGTCAGGGTGGACCCAGTGCTGCAGGCCGTTCCCAGTAAGTCTGAGCCTCCGTGCTTGGAAGGAGGCTCTGCGGTCCTTGCAGGTGCCTGAGGCCGTAACCACAGTGGCGGGCGTCTCACCCAGCTCAGCACTCACACACCCTCCCCTGCCTAGGTCCAGCCGGGCCCACCCACGAGCCCATAGGAATGGCTGAATCTGCTCTAGCGGGGGCTGCCCAACTGCTAGAGGGGAGTTAGTTCTCTTACATAGGGGAACGGTCCTCTGCCCCAGTCTTGCCTCATTGAATTGGTTTGGGGACGCCAGGCTTTTACTTGTCTCCGTGATCCTAAGTTGTTACTGTAATGAGCTGCAGGTAGCTGCCTGTCTTGGCAAAGCCAATGTCAATGTCTGTAGGTCTAGAGGCCTCTGCCTGGGAGAGGGGGCCCGGGGTGGTCAGTTCCCTCCAGGGAAAGGACACGCTGCTCATGAGGGTCTTGGGTCTGAGAGGGTGGAGGTCGAGAGACGCCAGAGGGTTGAGGTGGGACCAGCAAGGTTTAACATAAGCACGGACCAAAGCGCCGTGTTTCAGGACTAATAATAGCGGCACGTGGAAGCATGGGGCGTGTCAGCATTCCTGTGTCGGGAAGGCCCCCTGCCCTCCATACCCCACCATGGGGCCCTAGGGCTGGGCAGCCGGTGCCCTGGGCTTGGGCCTCTGTGCTCCAGTGACAGAGATCGGACCCTTCCATTGAGGTCAAGAGTGCAGGCTCTGGAATCAAACAGATCCCACTCTGTCCTGGCAGTGTCCTTGGGCATGTTGTGTCACCTCTTTGAGCCTCAGTATCCTTGGCTATGACACGGGCTAGGAATGGTACTGCGCAGGGTGGTTGTGGGCACTGCATGCAATAATGCCTGCAAAACTGGTACGCGTCGAGTTCTGTAAATGTCAGCTCTTGCATCATAAACCATCCCCTGACCCCATGTTCCCCGCTGACCAAGTTCCCTTTTGTTTTCAAGGTCACCCTGCTTTCCTTTGCTGTGGAGTCAGAGTGTACCTTCCTTGACTACATCAAAGGAGGGTGAGGAGAGACGAAGCCGGTTTCATCGGCCTCGGGGAGGGGGAAGGGGCCCCACACCCTTCCTCTTTGAAGCCCTGGCCGAAGCTGTGATGCTGGGCTCTGAGCAGACTGCTGGATTCTGGGCTAAGACAACTCGCCCAGAGCCTTGCACGCCCCCGGCTCCTGAGCAGCTGCAGAGGGACCTCCCGAGCCAAGGAGGCTGGCCTGGGTCATGTCAGGTCCCCATGCAGAGAAAGGACCTAGAGGTGGTAGGGGCTCCATGGCAAAGAGAGCCAGGGGCTTGGGGAGGTGGAAAGAGCCCTGAGCTAGGCGAGAGAAGGCCCAGGCTCTCGCCCATCTTTGCCAGGAATTTGGTGGATTACTTTGGGCGGGTCATTTCCCTCCCTGGGTATCAGTTTCCTCCTCTGTACGCAAAGAGATTGGAGTAGGTGAGTTTTAAGGGTCCTCCCAGCTCCAGCAGCTGACACCCCTGCTCGATTGGGGGGGCAGTGATTAACCTGCTCACTGTTATCAGGGACCTGTAAGGGGCAGTGGGATTGGGGGATGAGCCAGGGGAGATGGTCCTGGGGCCAGCAGGTGGTCAAAGTTTAAGGAGCAGGAAGAACGAGAGGGCACAGCGTCCAGACCCAGACAGGCGGGGAAGCCAGAAGGCACTGGCCAACAGCTCATGGAAAGAGTCTGACTTGAGATGAGGGCCTGCCAGCTTGCTCCCTGCCAGGACAGGTGCCAGGTCAGGGCGTGGGCAGCCAAGGGCCCACAGGTGCAGGGAGGTGAGTGGCTGCACCTGTCTGGAAAGGAGACAGGCAGGGGCGGCTGCCAAAGGCTCATCCCAGCCCAGCAGGCACCTGGCTCCCTGGTTCTCCAGGGCAGAGGGAAAAGGCAGGCCTGGGGAAGCCATGCGCACTTTCCCATGACTCTGCTTCCTGCTGCCTTGAACTTGCACAGTCTCAAGGTTGCAAGCTCTCCTTCTACCCCCTGAGCACACGCCTCCCTCCGAGTACCCAAGGGGCTCCTCTGCCCCTTCCCGTCTCTCCCGTGAGCCCACTTCAGACCCTGCCCTTACTCCCTTCTCTGTCCCAAGAAGCAGCCACCCCTTACATTCCATAGCACGTGGGAATTTTCAAACAACCCTCCTCCTGTTTATCCTTCTCATTTGCATAGTGCCTCCAACTCACAGAACACAGTGGGCAGGGCGGGGATAGATATCTCCATTGCATATAACTTGCCCGAAGCCACGCCTAGCTGGTGGCAAGGCTCTTTGCATCATAACATACTACCTTTCACTCCATAGTAATAAGCCTGGCCCTGCCTGCCCGCCTTGCAGCTCGCCCAGAGCCCTGCATGCCCCTGGGGTGCGGTGGGTGAGATGAAGATGAAGACTGAGGAAGTAAAGGCTGAATGCTGTGAGGTCTCACTGAGAAGGAGCCCTGCCAGGCACAGTGGCTCACACCTGTAATCCCAGGACTTTAGGAGGCCAAGGTGGGAAGATCGCTTGAGGCCAACAGTTTAAGACCAGCCTCCTCACTGCCCCTTCTCTCCAAAAATCTTTAAAAATTAGCCTGCCTTGGTGGTGCACACCTGTAGTCTCAGCTACTCAGGAGGCTGAGGAAGAAGGGTCAGTTAAGCCCAGGAATTCAAGGTTGCAGTGAGCTATGATGACACCACTGCACTCCAGCCTGGGCGACAGAGAAAAACCCTGTCTCCAAAAAATAAATAAATAAAAGGAGCCGTCAGAGGCGTGGCTACTGGCAAAGCTGGTGCAATCCTTGCTGGGCAGGTTAGAGCCCCAGAGCCGGCCCTCTCTTTAAACTCTCTGGAGAGCCTGAGTCAGCTGGCTCCAGGGAGGGAGAGCCCCGCATGCGTGTCCAGGCACGAAGCTGATGGAGGCTTTTGCCTAGAGACCCCGGCCTCTCCTGCCCAGCTGGACCCAGGAGGGAGGGGATGAACACCGCTGCCCCCCCCCCCCCAGAGGAGGAGCTGGTTGCTCGGCAGCCTGCCTTCTGCCCTTAGGCAGCAGAGACTAGGCTGCAGGGAGTAATTTTCCCACAAACTACCTGCTTTCCAGTGGCTTTCTTCCCTGATCTTTTTCAGAAGCCAAAGCAGGGGAAGACTAGTTAAGGAGTAAGGCCCGCCTTTCCTCCCACCCTGTATTTGGAAGAGCCCCTCAGCTGTAGTCCTAGAGGCCAGAACCACCCCGCCAAGGGTTGTCCCGGGAGCGAGGCTTTTACCCTTCAAATGTCTCCCTTCCTCTACCAAAGACTTATTCTCTATATCCCACACTGAGAGATGACAGCAAATAGCGGATGAATATACTAGGCTAACTGCCGTAACACCTAATTCCCTAACCTCAAAGCTTAAGACAAATAAAGATTTATTTTTCATCTGTGGCATGTCAGGGTTGGGTGGAGAGAGGATCCATACAGTCATTCAGGGACCCAGGCTCTTGCTGTCTTGTGGCTCCTTTTCCCCTAGAGGCTGGAGTCCACTGGATGCTCTTCCCCCAGCCAGCAGAAGACGGGAAAGAGCGTGGGGAGGACGGTCTGTGGCCAGCAGACTCTGGTTTGGGTGTCCTGCCAACCCTGTCCTTGACCTTTCCTGGAGGGTGAGGGGCCCATGAGCAGCATCTCAGCTGTGGTCAGGTGGAGAGAGAGCTGTGGTTTCTGATAAGGCCCTTCTGCTAAATGCAGGGGAAGTGAGGCCTGCCTCATCTTACATCATCCACGGCCTCCACTGAGAACCACTAGAACAGAGTTTCCCCACGTGTGATCCCAGCACCCCCTCCTCAGAAGCCCTGGATGAGGACAGGGGATGTTTGTGAAAGAGGCAGATTCTGGGGCCCCACTCTAGATCAGCTGAATTGGCATCTCTGGGGTGGAGCCTGGAATCTTCTTGTTAAACAATCTTCCCTTGTGATTCCACACTGAGAGCTACAGGACTAGACTTTATCAGGGACTCATGTCTGTCAGCTTTGCTCCGTCTGCACCTGGTGCAGAACCTAGAACAGCAAAGCCCACAGAGAATTTCAACCCTGAATTTGAATCTGCCAAATCTCACTTTTTATTATGGAAAATTTATTTCAAACATGTGCAAAAATAGAGAAAAGGTGTAATCAACCCCAAGTACTCTTCCTCCAGCTTCAATAATTACCACTCAGGGCCAGTCTTGTTCCATGCACTCTCCCCTTCACCCAGTTTTTTTTAAATATTTATTTTATTTGGGGTTCTTTTTTTGAGATAGGGTCTTAGTACATTGCCCGGGCTGGCCTTGAACTCCTGGGCTCAAGCAGTGCTCCCACGCCAGCCTCCCAACATCCAGTTATTTTGAAGCAAATCCCAGCCATCACATATCGTCCCCAAATACTTCAGGATATGTCCCTAAAATATAATGCTTTCTTTCTAAAATATAATCGCAATACCATAGCCACACCTAAAGCATGAACTGTTCACTAATACCAAATATCTAGTTAGTGTTCAAATTTCCACAATTGTCTTATAAAGTTTTTAATTGTTTTTTTTGTTGTTGTTGTTGTTGAGACAGTCTCACTCTGTTGCCCGGGCTAGAGTGCCGTGGTGTCAGCCTAGCTCACGGCAACCTCAAACTCCTGGGCTCAAGCAATCCTCCTGCCTCAGCCTCCCGAGTAGCTGGGATTACAGGCATGCGCCACCATGCCCGGCTAATTTTTTCTATATATTTTTAGTTGTACAGTTAATTTCTTTCTATTTTTAGTAGAGACGGGGTCTTGCTCATGCTCAGGCTGGTCTCAGACTCCTGAGCTCAAGCAATCCTCCCGCCTCAGCCTCCCGGAGTGCTAGGATTATAGGCGTGAGCCACTGTGCCCAGCCTTAATTGGTTTTTTTGGAATCAGAAATCCAGGCAAGATCCGTTTTGCGATTGGTGGATTCGTCTCTTAAATCTCTTTTCATCGATGGGCTCCTCCCAGCGCCCGGACGGCTTGCTGAGGCAGAGCCGCGAGGTTCTGATTCAGTCGGTCCAGACCGACCTGAGAGGCCCAGCCAGTGGGAGGTTCTGGTAGTGATCCGATGGTGTTTCCCACAGACTGGATTTTGCTGGCTGCACTCCTGTGGTGTCATTTCACAGGTCCCCTGACCCCCGCGTTTCCGTGAATGACTGGAAGATAGCTGTGGAGGCTCCACCAGTTCAGGCTCAGTTTTTTGACAAGACAACTTCCTGGGTGGTGGTGTTCTTTCCTCAGGAGATGCATAATGTCGGTTTGACTCTCTGTTTTGTCAATAAGCTTTAACCCTGAATCTGACTCCAGATTTGACCCAGAAATCCAGTGAGACCCGAACTCCCCCAGCACATGCAGCTGGCCCAGGGGACAGGGTCTGGGGGGACATACACAATCATAGCCACGTGCCCACGCAGAACGAATTCATCTTAAAGGGCTTTCCTGCTGCCTAGCGCGTGTGATGCCCACAACGGTCCTTCGGAGGAGGGCAGAGCTGGCGTTACGGTCCCAGTGTCCCAGAACTGGAAGGGCAGGGGGACAGGTGGCAGTCAGGTTTCCCCCTCCCTGCCCAGCACTGTGCAGCCCCCCCAGCCCCGCCTCTCTCCGGTGACTCTCCTGCTCTCCTCCCCCTTCCAGGACCCAGATCAACTTCACCGTGGCCATTGACTTCACCGCCTCCAATGGTGAGTGGCGGGTGGGGCAAGGAGAGGGCTTCTGAGGGCTGTGTGGTGGGCCCTGGCTGGGAGCCATGTCCCTGGGACTCTGGCCTCTTCCTCACTGAAGAGGTGGCACCTAGGCCTGGAGGACCAAAGACACAACCAAGGTGGCAACGGTATCCCCAGGTGGGACCCCGACCCTAATAACTCTGGGCTCTGGGGCTTGTGCCCTGAACACAGCCTTGCCCTGGAGGAGCGCCCAGTCTCCCGGGGGGTGGGACAATGTGTGCTCCAGGCCTGTGCAAAGCCCTGGTGAGAGACGTTGCCCGCCAGGATCAAATCCCACCTGCTCCGCGCAGTCCAGCCCCTCGGCTAGAGGGGAGAGCTAGAGCCAACACTGAGCTCTCTGGTCCGAGGGAGGCAGGACCCGGCCTGGGACCCGTCGTCACCTTGCGGGGGCTGCCCTGGCTTCCCTCCCTCCCACAGTGTCAGGCTGGGGCCAAGTCTCTAGGAGTGATCATGAAGCCAAACTGTGCATGGACAGAGGGACCACCACCTTCCTTGGCTTCTGGCCCCCCAGTAGGGTGCTAAGTGGTCAGCTTTTTGCCAATCGGAAGTGCCCAGGACTCGGCCTGCTCGGCTGTGTCAGAAACCCCTTATGGCTGCAGGGCCCAGCATGGTATTGTGTTGGGCTGTCAGAGCTGGGGGACCATAGTAACAATAGCAATAATAATAGTTATAATAATAACACTTGCTTAATCCTCACATCAATCCTATGAGGTGGGAACTATCATTCCCATTTTACAGATGAGGAGACTGAGGCCGAGAGGTTAAGGAACTTATGCAAGATCACACAGCCAGTAGAACATAGAGACAGGTTTGGTACCTGGGCAGTTTGTCAAACTGCCTCTTATTAGTGAACAAAAAAGTAAATATGGACTATATTAATGGTGATGAGGGCTCTGGGGAAAAATCAAGGCAGAAAGAGGGCTGGGAAGGGTTGGGGGAGGCTGTAACTTTTAACAGGCTGCTCGGGGAAGACCACAGTGAGCAGATGACCCTTGAGCAGAGACCTCATCTAGGGAAAAGTGTCCCAGGCAGAGGGAACAGCCGCTGCCAAGGTCCCGAGGCAGGAACGGTGTGAGGCTGGGACTGAGGGAGGGACAGGGAGGATGGTAGGAGATGAGAGGTGACTGGGGCCAGGTCCTACAGGGCCTTGGGGGCTCCCGTAAGACTCCGGGTTTTGTCCCGGGTGAGATGGGAGCGTTGGTGACTTGAGCAGAGGAGAGTCACGGCCGCCCGGCAGGTTCGCCCGCTCGCCGGCTGTTGTGCCAGGTGTGGGCGGGGGGGGCAGGGGGAGCAGACAGAAGGCTGCCCGGACCCTAACGCGAGAGGGTGGGGTGCCGAGGAGCGAGGAGGCGGCGTTCTGGATCTGCTCCGAAGGCTCGGCAGCCAGGATTCGCTAAAGGGGGGATGCGGGGCAAGAAAGAGGAGTCCGGGATAGATGGAAGTTGGGGTGCCCGTGGACACCCGCTTCTGCATTCTGCACCTGGGGTGCTTGGAGCGTCCAGGCCGGCAGACGTCTCCACGTCCCGTGCCGCAGGAAACCCCTCGCAGTCCACGTCCCTGCACTACATGAGCCCCTACCAGCTGAATGCCTACGCGCTGGCTCTGACGGCCGTCGGGGAGATCATCCAGCACTACGACAGCGACAAGATGTTCCCCGCCCTCGGCTTCGGGGCCAAGCTGCCCCCGGATGGCAGGGTGTCCCATGAGTTCCCGCTGGTAGGAGGCCCTGCCGGTGGGAGCGGGGCTGAGGGCTGGCCAGGCAGGGGTGTGGTGACAGGTGGCACATAAGGGTCTTGTGGCGAGGCCTCCAGAAGCCCACTCCCCACCCGGCTCACAAACGCCTCCGTCTAGGTCTGAGGCCACCCCAGCTGGCTCTGGCCTCCTCGCTCCTGACAAGACGCAGGGGCAGGTGGAGGGGGGCTGTGGCTGACCCATGCCCGGGCCCCAGAAAAGAGGATAAGGGGGCATGGGTTGGGGATGAGCGACCCCGGGTCATCCCAGGAGCTCCCCGAGTTGGTACTGAGGTGGGGTGAGGCGGGCTCCCTGTGGGGATATAGAATGTGGGGGGCCCAGCCCTGGGGAGACAACTGCTCAGGCCCCCTTCCTCGTCCGTGTGAGCTGGAGACCCTAGGTCACAGCGATGGTCCCTGCCGTGTCTGGGCGTGCCAGGCCCTATGGCGGGCACAGGACAGAGGCCAGATCAGCTGCAGGTCCTCCCTGAGTCGCTCGGACCCAGCAGTCACTTTAGGGCACGGTGGCTCTCAGGGGCCTTTTGAGCAGGTGAGGGAGGGGGCAAAGGGGTTTGGACCTGCTCACCCGAAGCATCACAGCCCTTCAGGTGGGCCCTGGGTGCCCCTGCCCTGCCCGCCACCCTGGGGCCACAGGCCTCCCGGCCGGCTCCGTCCCACCCCCACCTCCCCGCCCGCTGTGCCCCCAGAACGGCAACCAGGAGAACCCCTCGTGCTGCGGCATCGACGGCATCCTGGAGGCGTACCACCGCAGCCTGCGCACCGTGCAGCTCTACGGCCCCACCAACTTCGCCCCCGTGGTCACCCACGTGGCCAGGTGAGTGCGGCAAAACCGGACTCCCTCCCAGCGGGTCGCGGGCCTCTGTTTCCACACCGGCCTCTTCCTGTGGACTTGCTTTCCAAGGAGCCCTGACCCTGAAGAGACCCTCCCCAAGAGCTGCTCCCCCCATAGTGTGGTGTTCTGGGTCCTTGGGGGAGAGCCTGCCCAGAGCCCCCGGGCAGACCTCGGCCTGCGCCCGCCCTGCCCAGGAACGCGGCGGCCGTGCAGGACGGCTCCCAGTACTCGGTGCTGCTCATCATCACGGACGGCGTCATCTCCGACATGGCGCAGACCAAGGAGGCCATCGTCAACGTGAGTGAGGCCGGCAGGGGCTGGAGGGGGAGCTGTGGCCGGTGCGGTTTGCTGGGGTGTGGATTGGGGTGTGGCTTCTCCCCGACACCCCCTCGGGACCTGCTGCCCTCCTGCGGCTCCTGCTTCTGGCTGGAGTCTCCTGGGATTTGCGGGAAGGCCGGGCGGGTGGGCCCTGGCTGGTGAGCTCTGTGCCCACCTCGCTACCACAGTGGGCGGTGCACCCCCAGACTCCTGTGGCTCCTCCCCAGCCGTCTGCTGCGCCAGGGCCCAGGCTGGCCGGGCCAGGCAGAGGAGGTGGGTGGCCCAGGGCGGGGAAGCCCAGGGACACGGCTCACCTGCCGGGTCTCCCCCGGGAAGGCACCCGCTGCAGCGCGCTGGCCCATCCTCAGAACCACATAAAAGAGGGCCCCATGCGGTAGAGGCCCAGTGGCAGAGGAGGGGACGGGGTGGCTCGCAGAAGCAGACCTGGGCCCCACCTTGGTCTCCCTTGGTCTTTCTCTCTCACCTCCTCCCTGTCCCCGCCGCTTTCCTGTGTTTCTCTGTCTCTCCAAGTTCCCTGCCCCATTTCTTCCCTATCCTGGCCTCTCTTGTTTTGACCTGTGACATCTCCTTTCTTTCAACTGGCCCCTCGATGGGCCCAACCTTCCCTCGACCTGCCGTCTCCCAGGCTGCCAAGCTGCCCATGTCCATCATCATCGTCGGGGTGGGCCAGGCGGAGTTTGACGGTGAGTCCCGCTGCCGCCCCCACTCTCTGTCCCGATCCCCAGCCCCACCCAGTGCTTCCCCAGAGGCCCCAGGCCCCTGGAGAGGCCCCTTCCCCAAAGAGCAGTGCTCACGCCTGGGCGTGTGGGACTGTCTGGGTGAGTGTGCTGGGCGTGAGGGTGTGTTTGTTTGCGCGGGGAGGGCGTGTCCGGTCGGGGTGTGTGCCCATGCCCACGCCCGCGCCCCAAGGCTGTGGGGAGGAGGCCTGAGTCAGCCTTGTCCCTAGCCCTGGGAGCCTGGGGAGGGTGGGGAGCTGGAGCACTGCGCCCGGAGTCTGAGGCTCCCCTGGCTGGGCTCCTCCTGTGTCCCGGGCTCAGTTTCCTCATCTCCAACGTGGGGCTGTGGGTCAGTGGTCTCTGCCCTGGATTGGGCTGGGACTGGAGGACACGTCCCGCCAGGCCCAGCTGTCCACCACTAGTCCCCTCCCCCTCCCGCCCCTCCCCACACAGCCATGGTGGAGCTGGACGGTGACGACGTGCGGATCTCCTCCCGGGGGAAGCTAGCCGAACGGGACATCGTCCAGGTGAAGCCCAGACCCTGCCTGTTGCATGGGAAGCCCAAGAGCCCATCTAGCCAGCCCTCACGCCCCCTGTGGGGACTTCCCTGGGGAAGGGCCCTGCAGGGAGGCACTGGAAGCCCCAAAGTGGCCTGCCCACCACAGAAGGGAACAGGACTCAGTCCTCAGGCCACACTGCTCTCTGGGCTGGACACCTCCCTGCCATGTCCAAGACTCAGCCCGAACATGCCCCAGAACACTCTGCCAGCCCTCCCTGAGGCCCCAGGCCTCCGTGGCCACGCGCTTTCTGTTGTTCCTGCCTGGCAGCCTTCGCAGTGAGCTGCCAAACCCCTTGAAGGTGGAGGGGATGTCTTTAGTGCGGCAGCCCTCTCCAAGGGCAGGGTCCCTCGGTTAACCAAATCGATGTCTTAACATCCCCACGTAGGATGCGAAGTGATGAGCAGAAAGGTCTTCGTCCTCAGGGAGCTCCCAGCCAGCCAGGCAGATGCCCCTCAGCAACCACATCCCTCGGGAGTCTCCTGCAGACGGGCCCCTAGAGCTTAGGATACAGGGAATGAAAAACTGGCATTCTCCAAACCTTCTTGGTTTAAAAAAGAGTATCGCGGGTTAGGCGCCAAACATGGGGCTGGGAGCCAGAGCGAGTAGTCTGGGAGGTGGCCCAGCCCCAGGCCAGGTCTCTGCGGCAGCAGTGAGGGAGGAGGCCAGGGCCGCAGGGCTTTGGGTGTCACCGGATTAGCCCCAGAGAGACACAGGGCAGAAGAGAGGCCAGAGACAGGGCTCTTCGGAGAGGGGAGGCACATGCCACAGAGCTCAGGGGATTCAGTCAGCATTCCCTGAGCACCTGCCGAGTGCCCTGCCTGCTGCTGAGACTTCAGCCATCAGGGAATCTCGTTCTGTGGTGTGTCGTGGCATGGAACAGGTGCTCAGTAACTGTTTTTTTTTTTGAGACAGAGTCTCACTCTGTTGTCCGGGCTAGAGTGCCGTGGCATCAGCCTAGCTCACAGCAACCTCAAACTCCTGGGCTCAAGCGATCCTTCTGCCTCAGCCTCCCGAGTAGCTGGGACTACAGGCATGCGCCACAATGCCCGGCTAATTTTTTCTATATGTTTTTAGTTGGTCAATTAATTTCCTCTCTATTTTTAGTAGAGACAGGGTCTCGCTCTTGCTCAGGCTGGTTTTGAACTCCTGACCTTGAGTCATCCTCCCGCCTCGGCCTCCCAGAGTGCTAGGATTATAGGCGTGAGCTACCACGCCCGGCCTGCTCATTAACTGTTGAGTGAATGAAAGAATAGTGACTGTGACACAGTGAGGGAATTCACCAAGGCAGGGATTAAGTAAAGTGAGCAGAGGCTGGGGTGGGGTGGGGACATGCCCCCAGGCCTGGCGATCTGGGGGCTGGGGTCCAGCGGGAGGCACTGCCCGCCTGACCCTGCCTTCTCCCTCGCCAGTTCGTGCCCTTCCGGGACTACGTGGACCGCACAGGCAACCACGTGCTGAGCATGGCCCGCCTGGCCCGGGACGTGCTGGCCGAGATCCCCGACCAGCTGGTGTCCTACATGAAGGCACAGGGCATCCGCCCGCGCCCCCCGCCCGCGGCACCAACACACTCCCCCCCGCAGTCCCCAGCCCGCACGCCCCCTGCCTCCCCCCTGCACACACACATCTGAGCCCGGTCTGAACCAGGCAGCTGGCCGGGGCCTGGGGGAGGCCAGTAGAATGGTAGGCAGAGTCCTCAGACTCCCCACAGACGGCCCGCCTGGCCTTTGGGACATCCGTGTGCCTGGGAGGCCGGCAGGGGACCACTGGAGACCCCTGTTCAATTTCCTGGCCCCACTTACTGCCCAAACCTGGGAAGTTGGCGGGCACGGGTCGTGGCGGGGCACAGGGTCTGGATCCCAGCTCTTCTCTTCTTCCCCAACACCTGGCTCTAGCCCAGCCAGAGAGGTGTGAAAAACAGTTGGGGTCCCCCACCTCCCAGGCATCTCTACATTGCTCACCTGTCCCTGAAGCCTGGGCTTGGCCTCCTCCGCCCCTCCCCCATCCTCCAGTGGTGTCTGCTCCTGTCCCTGGCCCCCACCCCTTATCTATCCTGTGCCCTATTTCTCGTGACCTCTCCCAGGGACACTGTGCAATGAGAGCCCCGTGGAGCCGTGCGGGGGGGTGTTGTGAGGGTGGCCCTGGGCCACAGGATGGGCCTGAAATGGGGGTTTCAGCACAGAGTCCTTCTCGGTGCCTCTCAAGTCCAGGGTGGCATCGGTTCTAGACACGCAGGTCCGCAGGCGCCGCTGCAGCTGACTCCTAGCTCTGGCTCCCCCTTCTCCCCGCAGAGGCTGCCAGGGCCCTGGTGCCCCCTGCCCTGCCCTGGTGCCCGTGTGCCCTGCTCTTTGCCTCTCTGCCCTGGGCACGAGCCTGCCTCCGCCCTGCCCGGTGGGAGCCACGCACGGCCTGCCTCTTGGGCCTCAGTTCCCACGGGTGTGGTGAGAGGGTTGGCCGGACAGTCCCAGCTTCCCTTCAGCTCTGACGTCCTGAGGGTCCATCCATCCCACGCCCAGTCCCCGCCACCCACTCCTAACAGATGTGACCGTTCACCCCAGGCCGTCTTGGCTCTAGGGTCACCCTGTCTCATCCCACCGCCCCAGACACACCCTGGCCCTTCTTCCTTGGGCTTGGCGTCTGAGCCGAGCTCTTGCCCCTGTCATGGGTGGGCAGGGCAGGAAAGCGGCTCTTGCACTGGGCCCACCCAGCCACCCAGCCCTAGCCCACCTGGGGCGGGTCACGCATGCCAGTCCCTCTTGTGCATGGGGCTCCTCAGCCCGCTGGTCCCTCTGCCGGGTGGAGACAGTCCCTGTCTGCCGCCCGGCTCCACCTCCCTGTCATGCATGATGGTGTTTCTGCGGTGTCTGGTCCTGTGCCCGTCTCTGAGACAATCTCTGTGTGGAATTTGCCTTAATCTGAAGTAAATTTGGTTCTTTTAGTAAAGTCCCTTGTTTTTCTTTCTCCTCTGAAAAATGCAGCGCAGATGTTGCTGTGTGGCAGGGTCCAGGTCCTCTCCCCTCTCGTCCTTCAGTGCTCGTGTTCAGCAGGATTCACTGGGCAGGGGCCAGCGCGGGGCTCTGCTGGGCACTGGGGACGCCGCTGTGTCTCCGCGCAAACGCGCAAGTGAGCTAGGGACAAACAGCAAACGTGTAAACAAACGAGTTAATCACGTTGTTCCAGGTATGGCAAGAAAGAGAAGAGACAGCGAGGCTGGACAGTGGCGGGTGATATTCTAGGTGAGGGGTCAGGGAGGGCCTCTCTGGGGAGGTGGCAGGGAGGAGCGCCCCAAGGAAATGAGACCAGGAGCCCCCTGATCTCCATCGGGGAAGAGGCCGTTTGCAGGAGCGCAGGGGCCGCGGCTGCGTGAGGAAGGGCACGTGCAGGAGAGGCCGGGGGGCCTTGTAGTCCCTGGTGAGGCCTTTGGTGTTTACTCTGAGCGAAACAGGAAGTGAGAGAGGCGACACCGTCACGTCCTTGCACGTGATCACGCACGCACTCACTCACATCGAGTGCTCGCTGAGTAGCAGCGCCAGGCCCCACTCGGGCATTGGAGACTCACGCACAGAGGTGTACGCTCTGGGGTACCCCTGCTCTGGGGCAGCGGGGGACAATCGTGGGGGACTGACACCAAGCCGACAGGAGGGGCCGAAGGCTGTGGGCACCAAAGGGGGCTCCTGGCCCGGCGTGGATGACTCGCAGGCCACGAGCCCATGACAAGTTACTACCCCCCGTGCCACGGGGCCATCGCTCCTGCCCTGCAGGACCATCGTGTGGCCAGAGTGACAGGTGGGTATGTGCACAGGATGTTGTGACATGTGCCCAGGACCCACTGTGCTTTAGGTGCACAGGAAACACCGCTTTCCTCCCTTGTCCCTCTTCACATATAATCCCTGCGGCCATCAGGGGCCAGGATCCCAGCGAGGGGGACTTGGCCCTTTTCCAGGCAAGCTTGTTCTCAGATTGGCCCTCCAGGCAGCCGTGCCCAGCCTGCACATCACAAGGAATTCAGTGCCAATCATGCCAAAGTTTGGGACTTGTTTACTTCTTATGATTTTATAGTAAATTAGAGCTGATTCATGGCTGTCCCTATAATTAGACGCCCCTCTGACTTGCATTCCGATATGCTTTGAGTGGGAATGGGGCGGGTCGCAGCTCTGGAGAAGGGAAGTTCCCATAACCTCCGCGTGGGCGCCGTGGGAACGTGTCGGGAGGAGACGCCTGCCTGGCAGACAGATCGAGGCTCACAGCTGCTGCCCCGGGACAGGACAGGATGCCAAGGGTGTCTCTTGTGCCCGACACTGTAGCTTCTCTCCTGGGTTCCTTCCCAAGGTGTGTGCCACAGAACACTGGTTCCCCGGCATGGAGTTTGGGAAACCGCCTGCTGTGAGTCCCTCTCAGAGAGTCTAAATGGCCTTTAGGATTTTCAAGGCTCTGATAAGTCCTACAGCAAAGATTCCAGTTTGACTTGATTCAACACAAGATTTCCCAAGCTTTTTACCACAGAGTCGGGGCGTGTGCGTGTGTGTGCATGTGTGTGCGGTGTGTGTTTAGCTGGTAACCTCATTACCAAGCAGACCGTGCTGTCTTGGAGATTTCAGCAGAGACAGTGCCCTGGTGTCCAGGCCAACACAGAAGCCTGGGGCCTGCTCCAGGGAGGCGGGGGGCGGGGGGAGATGGAGCCCTCAGCTTGGGCTCTGGAGAGAAGGAAAAGGCCCTAAAAGGGATCCCTGCCCCAGCCACCTCAGGAGGAGACACTGCGGGGAGGGCATCCTGACATTCACAGGCACAGACTCATGCCTCCATGGTGGGCTTTTTATTTTACTTCCCATCCTGGGCCAAGGCGTGTGCAGGACAGAGCTGCAGAGGGCAAGCAGAGACGGGAGAGCACTGAAAGGCACTCCTGGGCTCTGAGCCCCCGCCCAGGCCGCAGCGGTCCCCCAGCTCTGGCCTTCAGAAGTAAGGACCTCAGGCTGCAGCCCCCAGATCATTCCTCTGCCTTTGGAAGCCCCTCTGCCACCCTCTCGTCCACTCACCTCAAATGCCCCTGAATTAATAAAAACGGTAACAGCAGCTATGGCCGACATGCATATGTACGTACTGAGCACCAGCACTCTTCTAAGCACCCTACATGTGTTTAGTGAATTCATCTTCGTAACATCCGTGTGAAGAAGGTGTATATAATCATTCTCCCATTTTCCAGATGAGAAAACTGAGGCACAGAGAGGTTAAGGGCTTTACTCAAGATCACACAACTAGAAAGCAGTGGAGCCTAAAGGTCTCTGACCCTCAAGGTGGAGTGGGGGGTGGTCCCAGATATCTGCAGACATGAGCCCTGGCTGAGCCGTGTCATTGCTGTGGGACCTTTGCTGGACCCTCTGCCCTCTGTGGGTCTCAGTGTCCCTGCTGGTAAAATAGTGGGGGGCCTCTAAGGTCACCAAGGGTCTTTCCATCTCCTGGGAAACTCAGCCCTCCCATCACTCTGGCCTCTCAGACCCCCACGGGGCCCCATGGGCCTCCCCGGGCCTCTCCTGGCCAGGCTGGACTCTTTGCATCCCTGTGGCTGCCCCTCCCACACCTCTGGGACGCCTGGCTGTCAACGGCCTGCAGAGGAGGTCCCTGAGTCCTGCCCGGAAGGGGCGGGAGAGGTAGAAGCAGAGGACGGGGCTGACAGCACAGTTGGAGTAGGCCAGGATGGTGCAGAGGCTGGAGGCCACAAACGCCTGCGGAGTGGCAGGCAGGAGGCCCGTGGCCGCCACATAGCCCAGCACAGAGCAGGGGCCCCACATCAGCACGAAAACCAGCAGCACCACGAGGATGAGCCCTGTGTTCTCTTGGTGCTCCCGGATGCTCTCCCCTGGGGGACCTCTCGGCCTCGTCCACAGGAGCCAGCGCACGTGGCTGAAGGAGCAGCCCAGCCCCAGCAGGCAAGGCAGGAAGGCCAGTGCTCCCAGCAAGGTGAAGTAGCAGGAGGTCCGAGCGGGGCTCAGGAGCAAGAGGCAAGCCCGGGTCATGGGGGCCCCCGCTGTCCCCTCCTCCACTGCCACCCGCTGGAACAGCCAGTTGGGCAGGGACGTGGTGAGGCCCAGGACCCACATGGCCCCACAGAGCAGCAAGCGGGTGCCCCAGCCAGCTGGTAGGGCCACATCAGGCCGGGCCACGGCCACGTGGCGCAGAAGAGCTGTGGCCACCATGCTGTAGAAGGTGCAGAACATGGTGGCCGTGTTGGCGGCCTGGCTGGCGATGCAGACGGCGGGGCCCAGCCACCAGTCGTGTTGCAGGAAGCTCAGCAGCAGCGCGGGCACCACACAGGCCAGGAAGAGCAGGTCGGACAGCGTGATGTTCACCATGAGGCTGTTGGTCAGCGCGAGGAGGGGGGAGGGGGCGCCTGGGCCCCGGCCCACCACCAGCAGCATGAGCCCGTTGGCCAGCAGCCCGGCCAGCAGGATGGCCCCGCAGAACCCGGCAAAGACGAGTCGGAGCAGTCGCTCGGGTGCGGCGGCGAGGCGGGGCGTGAACGTGGCGTTGGGCTCCATTCTCCTGCGGCAGACACACGAGGACAGCGTGGAAAACAGCCCTCCTGCTCCTGCTGAGCCCCTCTTTTCACAGCCCCTTCGTACAGTGGCCCAGACGTGTGCCTGTCCTGGGCACACATCGGCCCCTCCAGACCGCGCGACAACCTGGTGGGAGGGGCTCCATCCATGCCCTGGGCTCAAATCCTGGCTCTGCTACTTGGCAGCCCTGGGACCTTGGGAGAGTTACTTGATGTGTCTCTGCCTCGGTAATGCCTTGTGATGTCTTTGCTCCTCAAATTTCTGCAGGGAGTGCAGCTCACTTTTATAATCTGATAAAGTTTACACAAACACACATCTATGAAATAGGCAGATTTAATTTAATTCGCAGTTAAAATGAGAAAGTGGATACGGAAGGGCTTTGAAACTGTATAAAAAGCCCTGACCAGTGGTTCCACGCTTGTCTTTGCATTGGGATCACCTGGGGAGTTTCAAAAGTACAGGAACCCCAGAAACATGATTTACTGGTCTGGGGCTTGGCATTTTTGGAAGGTCCCAGCTGATTCTCAGGGCAGACCGGCATGGGCACCACTGCCCTCGGGGTTGTGCCGTGCGAGTCCCTGGCAAGGCGAGGGGAGCCTGCACCCAGCTGCCGGTCCTTCCTCCTGGCGCCCACTCTGTCCCGCAGCCCTCCCGCCACTCAGGAGGACTCTGGCAAGGACCCCGTGCCTTAGCTGGTCCCCTGACGCGGTGGTATTTCCTGAGCGTTTCTCTGTGCCGGGCACTGGATCGGGATCCGGCAGCTCACAAGGCAGCCCAGAGGGGGCCTGCCTGGAGTTTCCTCCCCTTTTCTCCTGCACTGGGGGCTGGGAGAGACCCTTTTCTTGCAGTTCAAAGCCAGGTTTGGAGGAGTCGCACCCCCTCCTGCAGAGCCCCTCCTGCGGGACTAGCTTGGTCTCTGAGGCCCCAGGGCAGCAACATGCGCACGGGCAGCTGAGCAGAGACTGGGGGGGACCTCTGTGATTCTGATGCCAACGCCCCTCTGGGGGCCCAGACTCTGGTTCCAGGGACCTGCCCAAATGCCCCAGCTGCCCGGGGTGAATGCGGTAGTCCGGCCACTTCCCTGGCATTTGTCATTGCCTTTTCATCTCCTGTTCCTGACCCACACCCACCACGCCGTGGACTATTACTGCGGGGAGGCGGGCAGGGCAAGAGGCTTGCGGGACTCGCCCCTGCTCCACCCAAGCGTCCACATCTTCCCGTGAGAAGAAGTTCCATAACCTAAGGGTTGAGCTTGCGAGAGCTGGCGCCGGGTTAAGGCCAGCTCCAGGACTTACTGGCTGTGTGACTGTGAGCGAGTACTCAGCCTCTCTGTGCATCACTCTCCTCATCTGTCAGGCTGGGATAATGGCATGCCTGCCGATGAGTGGGGATGAGATGAGGTACTACGGTATGAGCCGAGTGCTCAGCACAGTGCCTGGCACGTCGCAGGCGCTGCGCAGAGGAAGGCTGTCGTTCTGCCCCTGCTCACCCTCAGTTCCAGAAAGCTCTTTTCTTCTGGAGCTCCTGCCCCACGTCCATCTGTCCCCCGCCCTCCCCTTCTCAGTCCACACCAGGAGCCCCGTCATCCCAGTCCCACCTTCCTTTTCTTAATCAGCCTCAAGCTAAATTGTAGCCAGAGGCCCCCTGGGCTGACATGCTGTGAGAATGAGCCACTTGCCTGGAAGTTCACTCTGAAGTCTACCTTGAGTCCCTCCTGCTGTTGTCCTTACCTACCTTGTGCTGCTCTGAGGTTCCTGGGTCCTGCTTGCTGACTCACGAGCCCTTTGACACTGGGAAAGTCTGGCAGCCCCTGTGCAGCCAGACCCTGCGCAGAAGGTGGATCCAGCCAGAGGACGGCACAGAGGGTTCTGGGCGGGCTCTTCCAGCACCCCACCTCTGGGGCGCCTGAGCTGCCTGAGGCCAGAGCAGAGCTGAGATGGGAGGGGCAGGCCTGGGGACCACTCCTGCACTGGCCCCAGAGGACGGGCTCTGTCTGCTCTGCTGGCTCCCCCAGGAGTCACACCCGCCTCCCTGCCTCATTAACGCCCTGGCCCACAGGACAGAGATGCCGGTGCCTGCCAGGGCCCTGGACCCCAGAGAGAGCCGTTAGCAACAGCAGTACCTGCCCGCCCTCAGCCAGGGTCGGGCGTCACTCGCTCCCGAGTCCGTGCACACAGGGCTTGTGGGCTGGGGACAGGGCCGGAGAAGGGGGAGGACACTGGGGCAGGAGAGAACCGGTGAGAGGCCCAGCAGGAGAATCAACTGGCCGAATCACAGGACTCGTCCTCGTATGGCCTGGAGGTTGTATGGGCTCCCTTAAGGGCATCTAACCCAACCTTTGCTGGCTTCTGATGCTAGAATCTTCTCCACCTCACCTCCTGCCAAGTGTCACCTGGCTCCGGCTGTGTGCCTCAAGTGACGGGGACCTCACTGCTGCTGAGATGCCCCTCGTAGAACCGAGAGAGGACGGGGCCGGGAGCTAACACCTCGTTTAAACCGGTGGGAACAGGCTCTGCCCTCCACCGCCTGCTCTCCCTGTTTCTGCTTCATCCTGTCTCTGTCGCTCTGTCCCTGGACCCGTCTTTGCTGGTCTCTCTGTGAAACTGAGGTCTCCTCCGATTCAGCCAGGGACTCCCCCCGTGCCTGAATGGTTACAAAGTCCCAAACTCAGTGCCCAGCGCACATCGGACATTCAGTTGGTGGTGACGGCAAGAGGTGACAGACATCAGCCACAAACACAGACAATAGGGGACAGGCTGTCTGTCTGTCTAAGACCCCTGGAGCAAGCTCCCTGCGGGCACTAGGAGCCCCAGCCCGTGTTATAAGGAGCAGCCCCCTTTCAGGAGGCGACCATCGCGGGACTCTGGGAACTCCTGCCAAAGCTCAAAGGGAAGCCTGTCAGCGAGTCTGAACCCGGGTTCCCGCTGCTCCCCGGGCCACACCAGCCACACCCCAGCTGCGCCTCACACGCATCCAGAGATTGACACACCACAGGGCAAAGTGCTGCACCTGGGGACACTGTGGCATGGGGGCAGGGGCAGAGCTCCCGAATGTGACCCCTTGGAGGTGGATAATGGGGAAAGGGAGTGAGGTTGGGGCTCAGGGAGACCCGAGGGCATCGGGCGTATCAGGGGCCATCAGAACGCCGCCCTTCCCCGGCATGGGACTCCGCGCTTGCAAGTATCAGGGCAGCAGTGAGCGCAGCAAGGTAGTGACGCCCTGTGGGGCGGAGAGCATTGGAACTGCTTTAATAAACAGAGGACTTTGTAAGTAACAGATTGTACCCATGAGGAATCGGCACCAAAGCAAGCGCCTGGAAAAGTTTCTTTCCTTCTTCTCAACCTTTTTTCCCTGATTATCTGTAGAATACTCAGTCATTGTAGAAAATCTGAAAATACAAATATGTATAAAGAAGAAAATAACACCCCCTCACAATCACCCTGTAATTTTCCCTCCCACAGATATGTAGCCAATATTTTGGTGTGTTTTCCTTAAGCTGGTTTTCTAGACTTTTCCTTTCTTTAAATAGCTGTAAAGAATACCCCCAGCCCCAAGCCTCATCTACAAAGCGAAGTGCTTCTCTGGAGGGCAGAGGGCAGAGGTAACACAGCCTCCGCCCCGGAAACCAAGTTCTGATTTGAGGGGGACGTTCCTGAACCTTCAAGCTGGTCCTCCCCGTCGTCGCTGCGTCCTGCAAGGCAGGCCGGGAGCTGAGGGAGGAAACCAAGGCAGGCGGCCGTCCCCGGCAGGACTGGCGGTCAGGAGCAGCAGCCGGCTCTCTTGGGCGGCCTTTTAGGGACCACCTCCACCAGCGAGCCCTTCAGCCGGTCCTCCTGCACCTTGAGTGACCTGCGTGAGGACGCACAGGCATCGGTCCTCTCTCACCTCCCAGGAGCAGCATGGAGGGGCCATGGGTGCAGCTGGGGGGCTGGGAGCCTGCACTCCGACCCCCCCACCAGCTCCGCCCCCACCCTGCATCCCACATGGGAGCCGGAGACTTCGGCCTTCTGACTCTTCGTGGGACCCTTTCAGGCCTGCCATGTGCCGGCACCGTGCGAGGGGCTCTGATCACTACCAAGAAGCCAACATTCCCTGCCTTGAGTAGCGAGGGAGGGACACCTGCAACCCAGAGTGCCACAGGATCGGGGGAGCACACAGAGGACCTCACGCCAGGTCCCGGGGGTATTCATGGGGGAAGGAGGTAGTGTCTGACCCAAGACCTGAGCCGTGGACAGGGTTTGCTGGCAGAAAGGGGGGTGCGTTTTGGGCAGAGGGCCAAGGTTCAGGGTCAAGAAAGAGCTTGGGGCTGGGAAGTAAAAGGGGCCCATGCATTTATTCACGGGATATTTACCACGTGCCGATGGGCTCATCTGAGCTGGCACCCTCACCCCTTACCCATTGTATTCATTTATCAAGCACCTGGTACGCGCCAGGCCCTAGGTATGGAGGGAGGGGCTGACAGAACAGACATGGCCCTGGCCTCCTGGACAGGAGAACAGGCAAATGCAGATGTGATTATGATTTGTCAAGAACTGACAAATGTCGATTTGACAATGAAGAACACAAACGGAGCTGTGATCTAAAATGGGCTTGGGAGGGGGTCAGGGAGGGCGTCTCTGAGAGGCTGGAGCTCAGTGAGTGTGTCCGTGTGCATGCGTGTGCGCGTGGGGGGCAGGGGAGATGGCCCGAGGGGGGGACAGGCCTTTGGATTTTATTCTACATCCATGGAAGGTTGGGAGCAGGAGACAGACACCCCCTTTCCCAGTCCACTTCACAGTTGAGAAAACTGAGGTTCAGAGAGGGGAAAGGGCGTCTGGGGAGGGCTGCAGCTAATGGGAATGGTGAGGCTGGAGTCAGGAGACTCTCAGTGCAGTGCTCTCTCCCTCCCTGTTAGGAAACTAGGTGCTTCCTTGACCCCTTTCCTCAGAAAGAGCCTTGCCTTCCCCCACAGAGTCAGGAGTGGGGCTGGAGGCTGTTCCAGAGGATTCTGGGTGGCGAGGGGTGGGGTGTGGCGGCACTCACCTGGCCAGGTTCACCATGGGCTCCAAGATGTTGTGACCCAAGGCAGCACTGCACTCCCCAAAGGAGACCCCCAGCTCCTGTGGGCCAGACAGAGACAGGCATGTGTGCCTTGGGCAAGGCACTGAGAGGCCAGGTGCAGTCCCTGCCACCAAAGTCCTGGCCATCGGAGTCCTGCCCAGTGCTCCCCTAAGCCCACCTCCACGGGCGGGGCTCAGTGTGGCCTGTGGCCCCAGCTAGGCCCCTCCAGCCTGGCTGGCCAAGGCATCCAGGACACACCCCAGAGACATTCACTGCCTTCAGAGCGACTCGGAAAGCCTGCATCCCACCTTGGAGAAATGCCTCTGGGAACATTTTATAAATGTGACTTACGTTTTTGGATTTCAAAAGTATTTCGTTGGGGGAAATGATGGAAGATACAGCATAAAAAAGTGTAAGTGCAAAATACAAACCACTGATGTCAGCGTTCGGGTATATATTCCCTTTCTGTTTCATATACCCCTGTTACCGGGCAGGGGCTGCGGTGCCAAGCGTCCCTGTACTGTTAGGTCAAACCCTACGGAACTGCTGTTTTGGTGGCCCCGGCCGAACAGCAGCAATGGCATGTAGTTCAACCCACCTACACCTAGATTCGCAGCTGCTTTTCCAATTCCACCTCATATCGCGAGCGTTTCCCCCACACCCTTAAATATCTTTCCAGAACAGGATTCTTCACAGCAAATATTGGCCTCTCGTATGAACCTCCACAATTTAACCACCAACTGCTGTCAAATGTTTGCTCTAGTAAATAATACTGTAAAAACATCATCATATAAACATGCCTGATCATACATGACACATGGGTATCCAGTATGTGTTCCTGCAGGGTATATTATTTCTGACCGTTCTCCTAGGAAGAATTGCTGGAGGAGAATGACTACGTCAAAGGGATGAGCAACCACTTCTAAGAAAAAATAAAAATTCTCACCAACCAGGAGCTGCAACGATGACCTCATGATTATGAGAAACGAGAGGAGAAACGGGAAGGAAACACAACGTGGAAATGCCACGAGCGACTGTGACAGGGGTGGGGTGAAGAGTGATTTCCCCCCTTTTTTATCACTCTCCAGGTTTTCTAGAATGTGGTGAAGTACCATTCATAAATAAATGGTCTCCACCCTTTGGCAGTGGCGCTTTTGATGTCCTCTTCCCAAGGAAAAGTTTGAGTCTTAAGACAGAATAAATTAGAAGGGAGCATGTTAATTAGAGACCAGGGATAAAATTAAGATTTGATTGGGAATTTTAAGCAAAGCTATTTAAAACGCTTTTTTACTCTGTAGATATTTTTCTGTAGGCTGGGACACCGTGTGGGAGTTTGCTGATTCCACACTGAGGTTCCGCGGCACGCCCGCCGGTGCGGCCTCGCGTCTGCGTGCCACCGAGCCCGTGCGTGGGCGGCAGAGGCGGCCAGGCTGCCGCCCACTCTGGCCAGGCCTCTGGCTGGGGCGGGGGCAGGAATGGGCAGTGGATCCTTCCCAGCCGCCCACTCCAGGGAGACCCCATTCGCTCTGCCAGGGAGGCGCCTGCCGGTCCGGGCGGGGAGAGCGGCCGTGCCCGGCGCTTACCTGGGCCAGCTGCTGCCCCGCTTCGGTGGGCACCTGCCGCTCCTCCTCACAGTCCGTCTTGTTCCCCAGGAGAAGGATGACCATCCCGTCGGAACCTGCGTCCTGCACACGGAACGTGTTCTCTCAGCCACACCCCGTGTGCTGGGCCGGGCGGATTTGGCCTCCGCTCCTAGAAGCTGACAGTGTGCCCTGCATAGGTGTCCCTCCCAGGTCACACTCACTCCACATCCTTCTCACCTGGACACTTCCCCCATCTGCAGCAAGCCTGCCCCTCCTCTCTGCCTAGAAACATCTCACCTACTATTCAAGGCCAGCCTCAACAGCCCTTCCCACAGGAAGCCTTCCTGGATTGCTCCTGCCCGTGCCCCTCTTTTCCTGTGTGTGTTGAACAGTCCAGTGTTTGATTATACAGGCTGCCTTGGCACGTTTCCTAATTGTTTCATGAATAATAATAACAGCTTCTGATAACCATTTGCTATACACCAGGTGCTGTGCTGAAGGCAATGATATCAGTTAGCCCTCACGACTCCCCTCTGAGAGAAGTCAGGAAATTGAAGTTCAGAGAGGTTAAGTCACTTGTCCAACGTCACAGAGTTGGGATGGGATAGTGGGATTCAAAGTGTCAGACGTGTTCTGTCAGACCCCAGGGCCCAGCTCTCCTCCTCACACATTATCTTACCTTGCTTCTTTTGCATCTCTTCAACTAGACTAGAAACTTCTGGAAAGAAGACAACATGACTAACTCCATACCCCTCTGCGGTGCTAGTACACACTGCAGAATTCCAGTAGATACGTACTGAGTGAGTATGTGGGGGAAAGAACAGAGGAATTATCACCTGCAGTGGCACTAGACCTGCATTATCCTCAGGGGTGAGAAGGCATCACAGAGCTGCTGTATGTGGGAAGGAAATGTTCACAGGACAAAGGAAGTAGTTTGGTTTGAAGGCTGTACCATGTGGTTGTGGTTTCTTTGTACTACTCTGCTCCCAGCTCATCCAACCACATGACTTCAGTGGGTGTTGTCACCCATATGTTCTGTTGTGTTATTTGGAATCCTGGGAGAAAGAGGGAGTGCGCAGGATACAAACTCCCTCTTGACTCCAAAAACTGGGGCCACCCCAGCCGCCATCTGCTCACCTGGAGACAGCTCAGCCAGTAGCGCACGTGGACAAAGCTCTGCTGGGAGGTGACGTCATACATGAGCACCACCCCATCAGCCTTGCGGAGCAGCTGCTGCGTCACGCTGTGGTACCTGCCCAGAGAACCTGCGTGAGGCCACGCCAGGCAACCTGGCCCCCGCCCGGCCTAAGCCTCTGCCACTCCGCCTGCATCTCCCGTGGCTTCCCACAGAGGGCGCCACAGGCCTTCCTGCCCACGGCTTGACGAGGCGACAGTTCTCACGGCTCACATCGCAAAAGGACTGAAGGACCTCAGGGAAAAGTCTCCCTCCCCCTGCCCCATCCTGCAGCCACTTGGTGCCCTCCCCAGAGGCACCCAGGGCTACCAGTTTATTAAATATTTTTCCAGGGGTATTTCATGTGTGTACGTATATACGAGGGCTGTCCGGAAAGTACCCAGCCGTGCAACCGCTCTCGTTATATTGTAAATATACACACAGGCAAACACATCTTCCTCCCCTGCTTTATACAAATACAGCGTAAAACATTCCTTGCACTCATCAACATTCAGTATCCTGCGCTTCATTTTTCCCAGTTAACAAGGTATCTTGGAGATGTTTCCTGATTGGTAGACAGAGAGTGTTCTCAGTCTTTTCTGTGGCTTTATGGTGTTTTCAGAAGGATAGGTGGTTGGGTGGCTGTCCCCTGAGGGCCGTGTCGGGTGGCCCTAACATCCGCCCGGCCAGCCTCAGGGGCCTCTGGGCTGCGGCTCTGTCTGCCGCAACTCGGGTCAACTCGACTGCCTCCCCTTGCCTGGCCTCCTGAATGCTTGGGGGAGTCGGCTCGCTGGCACTGGCGGCCTCTTGCCCGCGTCGTCAGGGCCGCCCTCCACCCCTCTCCACCCGAGGCTCAGCCCGGGTCCTTGACTCGACTGACAGACGGTGCCCGTTACCTCTCCTGGCCAGCCGTGTCCCAGAGCTGCAGTGCAAAGCACTTGTCGTCCACCAGCAGGTTTTTGACCCGAAAATCCACTCCTAGGACGCACGGAAGGGGTTAAGGCCTATTTTCAAGTCACCATCCAGGACTCCTAGCTGAGGCCTGCCCCGGTATACACCTGTCCCCAACACCAGCCACCATGGCACGGAGCCTCAGGCTGCTGGCTTCCTCTCAGCTTTCCAAATCCCACCCATACTCAAGGGCCTACTTCCTCCGAGAAGCCTTTGGAGGAGGCAACCACCCGGCCGCACCGTGAGGTTGTGCCGACACAAGGTGCCCTGTCCATCCAACTGCACAGCGGTGTTTATTACCCCGGCCACCCAGAAAACAAGTTTCGTTATTTTATTTGTACAGGATTTGCTTCAGTCCCTAATTCTTGCATGCATCTTTCCCCTCAACTAGACAGGAGGGTAGACAGGCAGCGCAGGGCAGGAGGAGCGCTGGCTTCAGGGGTGACCAGTGCCTACACAATTGCATAACCTCAGGCAAGTCACTTCCCCTCTCTGAGCCTCCCGCCCTCACCGGCAAGGTAGAATTTAAGGAGACCCACACTGCAGGGTGGCTGGGAGGATTAAATGACTTATATCTAAGGTTCAGCCTGGTTTCTGGAGGGTAATTTTTATTATCACGGTGATTTCTCCTGTCCCTGAGCCCCAGCCCCTCACATTTCACAGCCCCTCCCTTCCCTGTGGTCATAGTTCTAGACCCTTTTGTCCCTGTGAACACAGGGAAACGCCAGGGAGGTTTGGAATCTTTGGCTGCACCTACCTGCCAACCCCCACTTTCCAAGGAAAGTAGGTGGCATGGAGTGGGGCAGGGACGGATGGGGACGGCTGCTTTGTCCCCATCCCCATTCTCTTTCCTAGTGGGGTCCTGAGCTGCAGAGCCCACTGCAGGCCCCAGGCCAGCTCGCAAAAGGTGAATCTCCTAATATATATGAGCAATGCCAGGCCTGAGCCCGGGGAGACCCAGCTCAAGGTCTCCTAGGGCGACCCCCATAAGCACCTGCTGCTGCCCCCTGGTGGTGGCTGAAACCAGACTCCCCTCCCTCCCCTCCCCCAACTCTCTGCAAGGAAGCTGGGGGAAGTGGCAGCCTCTGAGGCCCAACCTCAGCAAGACAGTGAGGCAGAGTTTGTCTGAAGCATCTGCTTGGCTTTACTGCCCTCTTTCCTGAGGGTCATAAGAAGCCCCAGGTCTGCAGGAACCTCTGAGGTCATCTGATCCAACCTCTGTGTGATAAATATCCATCCTCTGCTTAAATACCTACACGTGGTCTCCTAAACAACTCTGACGGTTCTTCCTCGCATCTGCTAACTCCCCAGCACTGCCACCTTCTCACCCTGCCCACCCCTCCTCGCTCCACCCATGAGTCCCCACACCCTCCCCCAACTGTGTTAGAACTTAACCGAATAACTGTTAGGAATATGTTTTCTCCTTTTCAAGGAATCTGTTGTTTTATTTATTTACTTATTCATTCATTCATTTAAAGACAGGGTCTTGCTCTGTTGCCCAGGCTGGAGTGCAGTGGTGTCATCATAGCTCACTGCAGCCTCGAACTCCTGGGCTCAAGTGATCCTCCTGCCTCAGCCTCCTGAGTAGCTGGGACTACAGGTACGCACAACCACACCTGGCTAAGGAATCTCCTATTTTAAACTAGCAGCCCCAGGGAGAGGACAATGACGAACCCAAAAGAGGGTAAAGCTTTTGATGCAGGCAGGGCATGGGCTTTGAAGGCAGGTAGCCCTGGGTATGAACTTTGCAGCCTAGGGAGGGCAAGGCACTTAACCAGGTCTTCAATTTTCTGCTTTCCTCATCTGTAAAATGGCAGCAGGTATGGAAAATGCGCATTCAGATATGGCTCCGTGGGCTCCAGTTCTCTACCTGGCCCTGCCCTAGAATGCAGGTAGGCTGTGGCTCTTACTGCTCTGAGAGAGAGGGTGGAAACAGAGGGAGGGTACTGCCGGGTGGGGAACTATTGGCCCATGAAGCCACCCTGTGATATTTAGGCCAGAATAGATGACGGTCACCAGGGGACAGTACACTGCAGCTGGTACCGGGACAGATTAGGGTCATGCACCTGATCTCAGGTACTCTCAGCTGGCTAACACTGCATGCAGGCTGGCCCTGTTTGGGGGATTTTGTTTTGTTTGGTTTTTATGCAACCTGTGTTTTTCTCAATGTTGTGAGACCTTCTTACTGCGTAATAAGGGGGAGGCTCAGTTACGCGGAGGGCTGTGGTAAGGGACACGGCACGCACGGAAGGTGCCTGGTGCGTCGCAGGCAGGCAGTAATGGTGGCCCTGTAGACTCTGCGGCCCCACTCGACATCCGGCCAGGCCTGCTATGGGCTGCCCCTCCAGAAAGTCACTGCATTCCTAACTAGGTCCCCGGGTGAGGACTCTTGGGCAGAGAAAAGTTTGAGATTCTCTCCTGGGCCTCTCTTGTGTGAGAGCTGACATTTGGCCACTGGTCCCCAGTCAGCAGTACCCTGGTCTGACACAAAGACATGTGTCGCTGCATCTTTGCCCCTAAATGGGTCTACCCTTCCTCCCCTCAGGCCTGCCCCTCTGTAGCTCTGCACAATGATCAGCGCCCGGTTATCCTGATGCGCTTGGAAGGAGAGGCTTTCTGCTTTGGGCCATTGCTTGCAGGAGCCCCTGGGTTGGACATTTTCCAACATTTACTTATAACAGCAATAACAACAACTGCTATTTATCGAGTACTCACTAGGTGTCAGATATGATTCTAAGAGCTTGACATGTATTAACTCAACTAATTCTGACAGCCACTCTCGGAAGTCGGCACTGCTGTTGTCCTTATGCAAATGAGGATGTGGGGACTCAGAGGGGTTAAATGATTTGCCCAAGTTCATACACCTAACAAGTGGCAGAGCTGGGATTTGAACTCAGGCACCTGGGTTCCTAACTTACCACACTCTACAGATACATTCTGTGGAAAATATTCAACTTGTCCAAGGTGACTTCCCACCAGAGCATGGCTGCCCCGCCTGGAGGTAGTCATGAGTAAATCCAGCCGAGGGACCCTGCAGTGGCCTGCCCACGGGCCACGTGGGTGGAGACTTGCTTGTTTTCACCATCAACTAGCACTGGCACCTAAATTGCAGGGTGCTTTGTTGATGAGGCACATTATAAGCTAATCAGATCAATGCAGAAAAAGCAAATTACCTGTAATTAGAGACGATTAGTGAAATAGTAAGATTATGCCCATATAAAATGATGTCTAATGCAGGGCCCATGGCCCGGGCAGGACCTGCAGCTTCCTCGGGGTGGCTTGCTCTGGGCCTGCTCTGGCTCGTCAGCCCTGGCCCCGGGTCTCCCCTTGCTCCCTGCGGCCCTCCCCAGCGGGGCCCTTACCCACGGTAGCTGTCAGCCCAGTGGCGAAGGAGTTCTGGTGTAGCAGGTGCAGGAAGGAGGTCTTGCCCACGTTGGAGTCTCCCAGGAAGATGACATGGAAGAGGTAATCAGGGTCGGCCTGAAGCTTGCTGGCTATGGGGTCCTCCAGGGAAGGGGTCAGCCCAGCCTCCCTGGAGCCTGTCCCTGGATCCTCAGGCCTGCTCTCTGCCCTTGGCTCCCCGGATTGCGGGGGTCTTTGTTCTTCTGTGTGAGCAGCCGTGGGTGGGGGCCTGGCTTGGGCTTCCAGCTCAGCCACAGTAGGGAGGGCCCCTGTGGGCTCCCGGGGTCCTGCTCCAGCCCCAGGCTGAGCCCCCACGGGGGAGCGGGGAGGAGAGACCAGTGGAGGCGATGGTTTCGCAGAAGCAGAAGCTTCTGGTTCCGCCCGAGCCTGCGGCGTGTCAGACGGGAGAGGAACAGGCAGTGCGTCTGGCCGGGGCAGCTCTGAATGTCCAGTCTCCAGGCCACGAGCCTCAGCTGACCGCTCTGAACCGAGGTCCAGCCCACCTCCATCCGCTCGTTTTCCTTCCTCAGCCTTGGGTTTCTGGTCCAGGCTGTGGTCGGGGCGGGCAGGCAGCCCACCGGGCCCAAGGACCCGGCCAAGGGCTTCTCTCAGCCCCTCAGGACGGGCCTCCTGCACAGCGGGGCCCGGCTCGCCCCGCTCCAGCCCCTCTGCGGGAGCCTGAGCCACAGACTCCAGGCCCCGGGAGGGCCCAGCTGGCTCCAGTGTGAGGGCTCTGGCCCCCAGGGCCCCTGGTTGTGGCTCAGAGCTGGGGGTGCGCAGGTCGTGGTGGAGGGTCTCTGTCTGCCTGGGCAGCTTGGCTGGAGCAGGCCCAGGCCCGGGGCTCTTGTCATCTGTGTCTGAGGCCTGGAGCTGTGTGCTGGGCCCGGCCTGGGGAAGGGGGCTGTTTACGTGGGGAGGAGGCTCATCCTCCAAAGGAACGAGCACTTTCAGGGCAGCCGCTACCAGGGTTCCTGACGCCTCTGCTGGAGCTCCCGGGAGACCCCGGAGGAAGCGCCCCTCGGGTCTGGGCCCTGGCTCCGTGCCGGGGTCTGGGCTGCGAGGGAGCCCTACAGGCTGCTCCGGGTTGATATCCTGTCCTTCTGGGTCCACTCCTTTCCCGTCCCAGGTGCTGGAAGGTCCCCCAGGGGGGCTCCCCGGAGCCGCATCCAGATCTGAAGACACCTCCTGACCAAACAGCAAGGCGTGCGGCTCCGAGATGGAGATCTGCCTGACCACGCGGGGTGTCTGGGGGCCCGAGGCCGCCGGCGGGGTGGGGGGCGGGCTCCAGGAGAGCTGCAGGGCTCCGTGCGGAGGGCTGTGGAAGCCGCTCAGGAGCTGGCCCCAGTCTTCGTGGTCCCCAAACAGCCTGGGCAGGGGAGCCTCCTCAGGGGACATGGCCTGAAGGCCTGGGGCCGGCCCGCCTGCTCTGGAGACACTGGAAAGGAAGCAGGGAAGTCAGGGCAGGGCAGGTAGAGGCGTCACACCCGTCCCACCTGTATCCCTCACCGCCCACTGCTTGCCCCGCAACTGGCCCCCCACCAGACCGTGCTCAGACAGTCCTCTCACCTGGCACACACCCCACTGCTCCCCTCATCCAATCCTGCTCATCCTCAAGGCCCACGTGAAGCCTCACCTCCTCCAGGAAGCCTTCCTTGAGCATTCTGGCCCACCTCACTCCTCTGAGCTGTAACAAGTAGCGTGAGCCCCTGCCAGGGAGGCGCTAGGCCCTGTGTGCATGTGTATACACACGCACACACATGTGCATGTTTTAACTCCAGCCCTGTGGTACTGGGCCCAGGTCTTTCCCCTTTCTGTGCCTCAGTTTCCGTATCTGAGAAATGGGCACGATAATCCCAGCTTGGCAGTTGTTGTGAGGTTTAAGGAGAGAGGAGGTGTGGGCACTGCGTGCTCACCAGAGCCTTGGGGGACCCAGAGCCCCATGCCCCTCTCCCAGGAAGCCCCGGTATCCACACCAGTCCAGGGCTGGCAGCCACTTGCCTTGTCTCTTCCTCCATCTGCCAGGACACTCGGCCCCTGGCAGCATTTAGGTGCTTCCTGGTCACCTGCAGCTGTCCCTGCACCTCCTCTAGCTGCCCAGCTAGGCCGCGCTCGGCCTCCCGAAGCTGCTGGTTCTCCGAAGTGGCTTCCTGGTGTGTGTTGCTGAGGCGGTGCAGCTGGGCCTCTAGCTGCAGGGGATGGGGGTGAGGGGGGAGAAGCCTCCCACAGCCGCCGTGGGACACAGACACCCGCTCCCTGCCTGGGCCTGCGGGGACCCAGCTCAAACCAGGATTAGGAGGGGGCGGTCACCCTCGTTGGCCTAACTGGGTCCGTGACCTCCCACCCAGGAGAGACATTTGAAATGCTGGGGCAGGGAGGAGAGAGATCGTGCGAGAAACACAAACTGCCAGCACCACAGGGCCCTAAACGTAAATCGGATCACACCCTCCCCTGCTCAAAGCCCTGCGATGGCTGCTGGTCCCTGAGCCCCTTCTGGTCTGCAGGGAGCTCCTGATCCGACAGTGAATCCCACGACTCAGAGCAGGAGAGCTGCGTGACAAGCGGAGTGGAAGGCAGAGTTCTCGCGATGGCCCCGGGGCCCCGCAGCCCCCGCACCTCCAACTACGGCCCTGACCTCCTTTCCCACTGCCGTCCCTCCCTCAGCCTGTTCCCGCCACGGATCTGCTTGTCGCTCCTCAAACAGTCACAGCACACGCCCACCCCAGGGCCTTTGCACTTGCTGTGCCCTCAGCCTGGAATGCCCTTGCCCCTGACATGTCACGGCTCACCTCCCACCTCTTCCGGTCTTCATTCCAGTGTCACCTCAGCCAGGCCTTCCTGGCCTCCCTGATCAACTTGTGTCAGCTACCACCCAACCCCCCAACCCTCCTTCCGCTTCCCTGTTTCACTTTATTCTCCCTAGCACTTGTCACTGTCTCATATGATGTGTGTGTGTGTACATATACACGATTATTTATTTTTCCACGTTATATATTTTGCTCATGCATTTCATCACCATCTCCCTGACTGGTGGTAACTGTGGGCAGGGGTGTGTCTATCACGTCCCTCAGAATCTAGAGCAGTGCCTGGCTCAGGGTAGGGGCTTGCTAAGCAGTCGTGGGAGGAGGAGCCTCATGTCTACGGGGACAGGACGGCATGGCCCCACGTGGAAAGCCCGGTCTCCTCTCTTGGCAAAAGGGGCCCTGACCCAATTTCCAAGGAGCAGCTACTGCTCCTGGGAAGTCAGCTCTGGGGTAGGAGGGGGAGACCTGGTGGCAGGGCCAGCCAAGGCGGTGATGGGGAAGGCGCTGGGGACCTTGTCCAGGGCTGAAGAGGTGCTGGTTGCCCTGGTTACAACAGAGGGCGGTTTTAGTAAAGTCGGTATCTGCAAGTTGAGGCAGGAAGAGACAGTGGGGCCAGGTCTCAGACCCAAAGACTTAGCCACGGTTCCAGCCAGAAGTGACCACAGGCTACGAGACCCGCCGCGTCAGGGCAGCAGTAATCCGACCCTACCTACGCCAGAAGCCAGGTCAGATTCAGAGACAAGAACAACTGTGTTGTATAAAGCACCTGCTGTACGTGCCGGGCACTGTCTTGGCCTCTAATTGTCACAGCAGCCTTCTAATAGAGAGTTCTGATTTCCATTTCGCTCATGAAGAAACCAAAGCTCAAAAATGTTAAAAACCTGTGCAAGGTCGCTCAGCTGACAATGGAGATGAGGGCTGAACGCCAAATTCCCGCCACCAGGCCTCTCCGATGTTGAGACTGCGTGTTTGTCCATCTCGAAGTGCTTTCCCATTTACTGCCTCATTTGACACAACCCACCTGGGAGATACAGAGGATGTCGCCATCCCCATTTTACAGATGGAGAAACTGAGGCAGGGACAAGCCAAGTTATTTCCTCAGGTCCGCACGGCTCTTGAACAGAGCACCAGTGATTTGCACCTGGACCTTCTGACTCGCAGCCTAGTGCTCGAGCCGCACTACCTGTCCTCATCTCAGAAAAGGACCCAGGACACTTCTCTCCCAGAGGGCTGCTCCCTGTGGGACCCAGACGGCCCAGGGAACACTGAGGGCTGGTGGGGCTTCAGGCTGACGTATCTAGCTGCGACCAGAGAGCTTGGCGCGGCGCTGGGAGGTAGGCGGCAGAGTCTGGCAGCCTCAGAAGGGGGCTCCCGGGAGCCCCAGCGCTCACCTCCGTCTGGCCCTCCGCCAGCCGCTGCACCTCGCGCTCCTTGGCCTCCAGCACCTCCTGCATCTGAGAGCTGAGGGCCAGGCCCCGGGAGTCGCTCTGTGGAGGAGACAGGCTCAGCCCTGCCTGCAGTCTGGCCAGCTCTCCCATGCTCCGCCTCCACCCAGGCCCGGGGTGCAGGGACCGGGAAGTCCCAGCAAGGAGGTTCTCTGGACGGCCACCCACCCCAGCTTGGGCCTCGATGGTGGCAACAAGGACACCGAGCCCCAGAGTGGAAGGACCACCTCTGGGGGATAGCAAGACCCGGCAGGGACGGGAAGGGGGGCCCAGGCTGGACGCTGCCCACCCCGTCTCCCTGGGCAACAGGAGCTGCTCATGGAAGGGAGAGGGGCCACCCTAGCAGCCTCCTGTCGCCCCACACTGGCCAGTCCCCAGCCCCACTGCGTAGCCGGCACAGCAGTCCCGGGCAGGGGTTGGGGGAGCCAGGCTGCCAAGGGCGCCCACCTCGGCCTGCAGCTGCTGCTTCTCCCGGCGGATCTGCTGCTCCATCTCCTCGTAGAGCTGCTGGACCTCGCGGTGGTGGTCAGAGTCACGCCTGGAAGGGGAAGGCGGGGCCGGGCAGCCCATTAGCACCTCGGGACTCTGCTGCTGGCAGGGGTGATGGGGCTTGGGTTTGGAGTCCATCCTACAGCTCGCCTCGCCCTGCCAGCGGCCACTGCCCCCTGTCCCCTGAAAGCTGCCATCTCAATAACAACCCCGTGACCCACTTGACTTTGACACTGGTCCCCTTATCCCCCCGTGCTGACTCCTGTAACCATTACCAGTCACCTTGGCCCTGTCACATGGTCCCCACCACCTCATCACTCTGTCCCCACTTCCTCTGCCACCATGCCCCTGCCCCCATAACTCAGACTCCCTGGCGGGCCTGCGCCCTTGCCCACACCAGGGCGCATGTGCATTGCAATCCAGCCTCTACGTGAGTGGCACCCCTGGAGCTAGGCACCACAGTGGCCCTGCACCCAGGCACACTTGCCATTTGACTCCTGCTAAAGAACCAACTCTGTCCACTCCAGCAGGTCCCCTGAGCCACCAGCTCTTTCTCCAGCTCAGCTCTGCCCTCTCCGTCTCCCAGGCCCTGCCCGAGGCCCCACTCACTTCCGCAGGGTCTGCTCCAGAGCCTCCTTGTCGGCCCGTGCCTCCTGCAGGCGGCTGCTCATCCTGGCCAGGAAGCCTGCCAGGTCGCCTGCCAGCTGGGGCTCCTCCTGCCGCAGTTTCCCCCACAGCTGCCAGATCTCCATCCGCCTGTGGGAGGAGGGAGCCGGAGACGAGACGCGTGGTGGGAGCAAGAAGCGGGGGAGCCCGCTGCTCAGTTTCAGCGGCAACACTCCAGGAGACTTTGGCACCTGGGCCACAAAATCTGCTGATACCCTACGAGGTGCAACTCAAATGCCGCCTCCTCCAGGAACTGTTCCCAGATGTGCCCTCGCCCTTCTTGAACCCCACACCACTCTGTCCCTCTACGGTTCTGTGATGAACAGTGGGGAGGGGCACTTGGGAGCCTGACGGTGCAGGGCTTCCATCTGCCTGCTCTCTTCTCCCACTCTGAAGCTGTGTGACCTTCAGCAAGTCCCATGCCCTCTCTGGGCTCATTTGTGTGATGGGGAGGCCGATACCCACACGGCAAGGTCACTGGGGAATGAGAGACACGCCCTGTGACAGTACCGGCTCGGTCCCACTGGCACAGGGCTGGCACTCAGCCAACTGCTTTCACATGAATGTAATGAAGTCACGAAGACAGACGCCAGAGGGCCGAGCCCAGGCCAAGCTGCCAAGTGGTAAATGGCTCCCCACCCGCCTGCCCCACCAGGCCACACCGCAAGTCCCGCCTGCCGTACACACCTGGCCCCACCTCTGAGAGCCAAACGTGAGGGATCTTGTCCTCTCAGAGCACTTTGGGTGGGGCGGGCAAACCTGGGCGGAGGGGCAGGGTGACTCCCTCCCTGGCTCTAGCAGACCCCAGTGGGGCTGGGGGACATGGAGGGGGCATTTTTCAGGCAGGGCTCCCCTTCTCTGAGCATGAGCGAACCCCATAAGGCCAGAGCCTGAGACAGAGCCCTCCTGTCTGCAAACCTGTTCAACCCAGGGCACCGCCATGCCTAAATCACCCCACTATGGGAGCCTCTTTTTGAGTTAAGAACAGCACCTTCAGGGACCCTCGTGGTTGTAAGAATTTGAGTCCCCTTAGGAGGCTGCTAGCCCAACTTGGCCATCCTTCTGGAGAGCCACCCTACGGGGCAGGACAAGGGGGGAGGGTGCAAGGCTGGAAGGGCTCTCGGCAAGCAGGCGTCCTCTGCACAAGGGTTTAACCCCACGACAGCTTTTATGCTCATTCCGCAGCCATGGAAACAGAGGTCAGAGGTCAGGCCACTCGCTGGCAGTCACGCAGCTAGCCAGTGGTCAAGCCAAGATTTGTACCTGGCTCTACCTGGCGGCCTGCCCCCTTGGCACCATGTCCAGGAGAGACGCTCCCGGCAACACACCCACCGGCCTTACTCGGGAAGGTGGGGGCTGGCCCCCAGCTGCTCCACGAAGGCAAGGAATGCCTCCTTCTCCTGGGCGTCAGCCTCCTCCAGCGCTGGGAAGCTGGTGGCCGCAGATACCCGCTTAGGGGGCAATGGCCTCCTTCTGCGGAGCCTCTGGGTGCTGGAGCTGGAGTCAAAGATGTTTCCTGTGGGACAGAGGGGAGCACAGTGGGGGGGGGGCAGGCCTCTGACCTCCCACCCAGCCCTGCTCCAGCCCTTGGGGAAGCAGTTAGGCCTGTGCCGATCACAGTTACACGGGGCCACCTTCACACATCGCTCACTACCAACCTCAGGAGCCTACTCAAGGTAGACATGGCGCCCATTTTGCCCAGTTGCATCTGAGGCCCAGAGATGCCAAAAGACTGCTGGAAGTCACACAGCAGCCGCATGGTGGTCAACAGAGTCTTCCTGCACTTGAGGGATAATTACTGAGCATCTATTATGTGCTGGTGACAAAATTAGCCAATATCCCTGTCTTTGTGGAGCAGACATTCTAGCGAGGGTTGAAAATGATCATTTTTTCTTTCTCTCTCTCTTTCTCTTTCTTTCTTTTAAGCAAATTTGCTAAATGAACTAAAGGAATAAAGGGTAATTTCCATTGAGAGAGTGGGAGGATCCACTCTGGTCAGGAGCGTCCCAAGGAGGTGACACTGGAACTGAGATGTGAATAACAAGGAACATGCCGTATGGGTTTCCAGAGAGTGCAGACTGGGCAGAGAGAATGGCACGTGCAAAGGCCCTGACATAGGGGCCAAGTTGGCAAGAAGGAAGTGTGGGTGGCACTGAGGGAGCCCACGAGTTTGGCGGGTCTGGGTGGTGCAGGCCCCACCAGCATTAGGGAAGTCCCAGGCGTGGTGAGTGTGATTGGAGTCAGAAGCGAAGTGGCCCTCTGGGGCCGCGTGGACAACCGCGTTCCCTCTGCACCCCACCTGCCATTCCGGTCCCTGATTCCTCCTGCCCACCCCCAGCTTCTCAATCAACAGAACTGGAGCAGCCACCTCCCAGGGTGGCCCCAACCTGTAAATGCAGGTCCCCGGCCCCCCTTTCTGCCATCCTCCAAACTTCTAGGGACTCAGCTGACCTGGGACCCTGGATGGCTTTGGGGACACTGCAACCTGAGCTGTGTCTTGCAGGAGCTCTGCAAGGACACGGCACCTTCCATTCCCTGGGCTAGAAGTCCTTCCTTCCGAGTGAGGACTCGAGGAGTATGGTGCCCTGCAGCCACGGGCTCTCTGAGTCCTGCCAGCCTGCCTTGAGAGGCACATGCTGGAACGACCCCGCCCAGTGGGAGGTGTTCAACCTCTCACTTAAGAGAAGACTTTTGTTGGGAGAAGACAAGGGAAGAGTCAGAAAACAAGCCTGGAGGCCTCTCTGGAGGAGGCAGATGCTCAGGGAAGTGCCCTGAACTGCTCTCGGGGATGTTGTGAAGGTCCCCTGGCTGGGAAAGAGGTCACCTTTCCTGACAACCCAGCCTGGCCCATGCAGGGCACACCACAAGGGGCATCTGGCTGTGCAGGACGTCCCCAGAGGCCCTCCCAGGACAGACATACTGAGTCCAGAGCTGAATTCCTCAAGGGAGAGACGTCCCTTTTGCTCCACATCCACCCAGGTGAAGATCATCTCCGGCTCTTGCTCGCTGCCCAGGAAGCTGAACTTGGCCACCTGGAAGGAAGGGGTGAGATGGGTGGATGTTCCCACTGGGGAAGACTCCAGGCCACTCTCCAAAAAGGAGAGATGTTTCTCTTCGGCCACCCCCACCTCCCCTCTCCCCAGTTTCAGAGTCCCCCCAGTAACTGGACCCAGGCTCCCCAACCCCATCCAAGGCAACCCTCTCAGCAGAGCCCTGAACTGGCTCCAAACCTTTTCCCTTTCTCCATCCAAGATCGAAACTTATCTGTCCTGGGTCCCTTCCCTTTAGGACCTTGATAAAAGGACAGCAGCCAATCCTTCCCACAACGTGTTCATCAGTGTCCAAAAATTATCTGAAACTTGAAAATAAGTCTAAAAGGTGGAGAGCACATCCTTCCAGCATTATACAGGGGCGAAGGCCATCCAAGCATCTTCTAGACAATAGGAATGTACTCAGCTCATCTCATGGGACTGACTAAAGATTGCAGATTAAATGAAGTCACATGTTAACCTGTAGATTTTGTCTAGGAGAGATGTAAATAATTTTTGTCTGATGGAACAGATAACTCCAAAGATTATTAGCCTGTTGGACATTAACCAGCTTTTAAACATCTAACTCAGCAATCTGGCCTGGTTTAGTGGCTCATGCCTATAATCCTAGCACTTCTGGAGGCTGAGGAGGTGGGAGGATTGCTTGAGTCCAGGAGTTGGCGACCAGACTGGGTAACATGGCAAGACCCCATCTCTACAAAAAATTTTAAAAATTAGCCAGATGTGGCAGTACGTACCTGTAGTCTGAGCTACTCGGGAGGCCAAGGTGGGAAAATCATTTGAGCCCTGGAGTTGGAGGCTGCAGTGAGCTATGGTCATGCCACTGCAGCCTGGGAGACATAGAGAGAACTTGTCTCAAAAAAAAAAAATCTTTCTTACAGAAATTGCTAGCTCAGAAAATTTTTAAGGAGCCGGGTTCATATAATTAGGGTGAATCTTTGGACAAATTAGACTAGTTTAATAATTTTTATTTATAAAACATAAACATTAGGTTATTAAGTATGAATGTCTGATTTCCTTAAGTATTAATACTAAGTTTGACAATTGATATCTCTGACATTTCACTTTGACACTTCTTGTTTTGTGTTTATTGTGAAGATACATCCTCAGTCTTTCAAATGCACATTTTGGCTTGTGATTATCTTCCAAATGTTTTTTTACAGCAATTTTTGTGAAACCATGGCTAAGTCAAAAATTCATGTTATTTTCAAGCAGTGCAGACAGCTCGAAATATCAATGAAGTGTTTGAAGGACGTGGCTAATGAACACACAGTACTTTGGTTTGAGAAGTTCTGTTCTGGTGATTTTAATCTTGAAAATGAGCTACGCGGTCAACCTGAGAGCAAGGTGGATAATGATGAGTTAAAAGCTGTAGTGGAAGCGAATCCATCTCATCCTACATGTGGATTAGCAGCGAGGTTTGACGTTACTATTCCAACAATACTGGACGATCCGAAACAAATTGGCAAGGTACAGAAGCTAGATAGATGGGTTCCACATGAATTAAACGAATGTGTCAGCAGAGAAATTGTCTCGAAGCTTGCCTTTCTTTGCTGTCATGACATAAAGGCGAACCATTTCTGCACTGTATTGTTACGTGTGATGAAAAATGGATTATTTTTGACAATCACAAGTGTTTGGCACAATGGCTGGACAAAGATGAAGTGCCAAAACGCAGTCCAAAACCAAATATTCATCAAAAAAAAAGCTAATGGTGTCTGTTTGGTGGCCCAGCGCTGGTATTATCCACTACAGCTTCATGAAACCTGGTCAATCAATGACAGCAGATATCTGCTGCAACCAACTGGACAAAATGATGAAGATGTTTGTGATTAAGCAGCCGAGATTGGTCAATAGAGACAGGCCGATCCTCTTGCAAGACAATGCTCGACCACATGTCGCACAAACAATGCTGTTCAAACTACAGAAGCTGGACCAGGAAACTCTTTGTCATTCACCGTATTCACCAGACCTTGCACTAACTGACTACCGCTTCTTCCAGGCTTTGGACCACTTCTTGCAAGGAAAAATATTCAATTCTCAACAAGTTGTAGAAAACACCTTTCGTGATTTCATCGCCACTCGATCTCCAAGTTTCTTTGCTGCTGGCATAAGCAAGCTACTGTTAAGATGGCAAAACTGTGTCAACAGTTTAGGTGCAGACTTTGATTAATTGTACCGCTTCTTGTTTGAGATATAACAAACTGCACTTTTGATTCAAAATCAGACATTTCATAATTAATGACTTAATAGCTATCTAGGTTTTATGTGTTTTATGTTAAGTATTAGTTTATATTCTATTTTTTATAAGATCTGTATTTGTTTTTTGTGAGGAAATTAATTAATCTGAATTTCTATACTTCTCACTTTGGCTTACTGATCAAATAAGCTAACATTATCCTTACATATGTTCGAGATTATAAAAATGTCAATTTGTGTTCAATTAAATTGACTCATTATTCTAACAAATAAATTTTCTATCATCAGTAATTATATTTTATAGTGTGTCACCTTAAACACAATTTCCAAGATCCTTAGATACTTTAAAAACCTGAGTTAAGGCCGGGTGGGGTGGCTCACGCCTATAATCCTAGTACTCTGGGAGTCCGAGGCGGGTGGATCTTTCGAGCTCAGGAGTTCAAGACCAGCCTGAGCAAGAGCGAGACCCCGTCTCTACTAAAAATAGAAAGAAATTAATTGGCCAACTAAAATATATAGAAAAAATTAGCCGGGCATGGTGGTGCATGCCTGTAGTCCCAGCTACTCAGGAGGCTGAGGCAGGAAGATTTCCTGAGCTCAGGAGTTTGAGGTTGCTGTGAGCTAGGCTGACGACACAGCACTCTAGCCCGGGCAACAGAGTGAGACTCT